>CAUYQV010091943.1:0-22115 GCA_963574575.1 Galagoides demidoff
ATTTTCCAGTTGCATCCATGTAAACATGAAGGAGGTAAAGTCTTCATTTTTCTTTAGGGCTTCATAGTATTCCATGGTGTACATATACCACAGTTTATTGATCCATTCGTGGATCAATGGAGACTTGGGCTTCTTCCATGATCTGGCAATTATGAATTGGGCTGCAATAAACATTCTGATACAAACATCTTTATTGAAATGGTCATCTTGAAAGTTAGGTCACCTTCATGAAACTTTCTTTATTATCAGTCAGCATTTGTACTAAGAAAATGATATCAATTCCATATAGACATGAATTCTATTTCAAAAATTAGAAATCTAATAGCTCTGGAAGTAGTGACTTCCTGATCTCAAATATAACTAATATTGTCAAATATATCTGCAAATTATGCCTCCAGTATAAGCCAAAGTCTATGACTCAACATGGCAACGGAAGCACCATTTGCAAAGAGTCAGTATCAAAAGTTTATTATAGGTTGATTGAAAAATTATCAGTTAAGTTTTAGGAATGTTGAAGAATTTTATCTTCTTCTTCACTATAATAATAATATTATTATTTAAACCATCTCAGTTAATATTTCTCCATGTAGATTCAGGATTTTCAGTTGAAAAGATGATATGAGTAAAATCCCTAGACTTAAATTTTCCTTGTATATTTTAGAGAACCAAATTTTAAAAAACCCCAAATGAATGTGTTCATTATAGCAGATTTACTAATATCTGAAATCATGTTATACTGTATAATGTACATAAAGCTTTATTTTAAAAGAAAACAAATAGAAATGAGGTAAACCTCTGATTCCATGAAATAATTTTAGATGTTTACTCTGTAAGAAAGATTTACTTCATAAATTCAAAATATTCAATCTAAGGACATTTATATATTGTCAACTTAAGTTTGCCAAAAAAATTATTAATAAAGTGAAATATTTAAATATTTTAACATATTTTTCTAACAATGATAATTTTTTTCTAATCTGATCTATTATTTTAATATTGAATAACTATTTCATTATCAAAAATCAACAATATTTATGAAAAGGATATTTCACACTCATATGATTCTAACAGTAACATTATTAAAACTTAATTGCAAATTTTGAAATGCTAAAGCAGTGCTTTTGAGTTAATACCCAAAAGATGTAAAATTCTTCAGCTATGAAATACTTTTGAAAATGCATTAATATTGTTCATAGTTTTCACTAGGATAAGGAATAATATAATAATTGGGCTAAGATCTGCATAATGAAAGTCATGACTATCCCATATACCCCAGTTATGAGTGGGCAAATATCACAGAATCCAAGATTTAAAACACTGCTTAACATTTTCTTCATTAAGCCATAATTTCATCAATTCACCATCAGAATTACTGTTGTTTAGAATTTAATAATAATTAATGTAACAAAATTGTCCATAGTCTCAATGTACTAGTAATGCATTGATGATTTTCATACTTTGAATAAAAACAGTATGACAGAGTCTTCTTGTGTTTTGGAAACTGGAGCCACTTAGCATTACATCATGTCAAAAAGTGTATGGCAGATCTAATTTTTTTCTTAAATGTTTGTCAAGTCAGTAAAAAGAATATAAAAGAGAATACCAAAGAATAAGCAAGGAGATATAGTGATTTATTTTTTGTTGTGAAAAGCTGAAACTATTCTGATACAAAAGCTAAAATTACTAATTGAATATAAGAAAATTATATTCATTCATGTAATGACTGTTGTCTTCTATATGATAGTTACATCAGAATAACTGGAAGGCTTTATTTTTAACCATATCAGCCCAATTGTTTATTGTTAACATAAATTAGTATTAGTGACTAAGTTTAGGAATGGGAAATGATTAGTAATTGGAATAAAGTTTTCATTTGAAATTAACGCTATTTTTCCTTATAGATTGCAAGGTCAAGTCTTTCTATGCACCATTAGTAAAGTGGATCTCCCTGGATGCACATTAGAATCACCTCCAGCAGTTAGAAGCATGGGGGAAGATTTTAAAAATATTCTAATGTCTAACCCCCACCTCAATTAAATGAGATTCATGAAGTTGAAAACCAGTCTCTGCTATTCTTTTTTTTTAATACCAAGTAATTCTAAAATGCAGTAAGAATTAAACAACACAATTAGTGAATAAATTCAACAATAGCCAAACTTGGTTATGGTTGCAGAAAAGATTGAAAATGAAAGGTGTTGTGTGTAGTTTTTAACTGCATAAAAATAGCTTTATGAAAAATTTTGAGAAGAAAAATAGAACGTTTTTTCCTCTGAATATGTTATTCCACATATGAACGATTTTTGAATATTATAGCAAGTAGGAAAAGAACAGATCATTAATAAATATTCCAAGGACAGTAAAGGACTTCTTTACTTTCATTTCTTCTCTGAGTCATTCATACATCTTTTTGCATATGAAGATTTGGGCTATTAAGGAATTAAATGTCTCACAGGATGTAGCGTAATATATCCTTATCATAAGTTGTGACTCTTAAATTAGTATAGCTCCGTGTTCATTTTCTTTCTCTTTTCTCTCCTCTTCTCTCTTTAAAAAATAAATGTCTAAATATAAACAAATAAGCCATTTGTAGGTAGCATTTAATGTAAAGAGGAAATTATATGTCTAAAAGGCTACCATGTTCTATGCACAACAATTGTGTCTAAAGAGCCATATTAAAATACAGAGAATATCTGTAGTTGAGGTGAGTTCATATATGAGATAAAAAATTCCTTTAATATTCTTATGAGAGTTGAAATAAGTGTTTTTATAAGATTTAAAGATTCTTTTGATGGCAGGGCACAACACTTCCACAGGTACAGATGAAAGGCAGAGAACTCTTTGTTACTTGCAGCTGCAGACGAGGAAGGTTACCAGAGGATGCCACACAGGGGATTTACTTGCGGACAGATATGTGCAAGCTGGAGCTGTGCCAGAGAGCTGTGTATGGCCAGAGGGTGGGGTAAACTTGGTTCCCTGAGCCCCGTGCAGATTGGATCACTGAAAATGTCATGTCCTCTAAGGCAATGAGGTGGTGCAGTTGTCCCACATGTCTTGTACCCGGCCCCAAAGATTGGAACCCCAGTGAGAAAGGTGGTTGAGGTATACGTACAGAGTTCCCTTGAGGGTGGATGCCTGATACGGTCAGTGATTGGCGGTGAAACGATTTGTGAAGGGGAATTGGGAGTTTTTAACCATAATTTCAAAACTGAATCAACATACTTGTGAAACATTCTACATGTTAAAATCAACCTCTTTGATGCCTTGATATCAGTTCTGAGCTGGTATATTTGGGGTACTTGCATAGCTTAGACAGTAGAGGAGCCTACCAGAGAATAGAGTATGTGTTTCCCTAAAGAGCAGAGAAAATGTTTCATTTTGAAAGTAAAAAGAAAGAAACCAACTAGAATCATGAAGCATTGCTGAAGGCCAGCTTTTAATTTGTTTGGTGTTAGCCAGGAGAATAAATCAATAATGGCAGGGAACTCCATTAATACTTGGCATGCTAACTGTATAGATCTTGTTTGTTATGATGACATTATAAATACTTCCTTGATTAATAAATAATCAAGTGCCAATCTATTATCAAAACCATTTTGTCAGATTCTCTGGCCTTGATTAAGCAAGCTTACTATCTTTGGTGCTTTAGAAATATGAAATAAGAGTTAGATGCTTGTGGATTAGCATCAGTGATTTTCTTTCTTTCTTTCTTTCTTTTTTTTTGCAGTTTTTGGCCGGGGCTGGGTTTGAACCCACCACCTTGGCATATGGGGCCAGCGCCCTACTCCTTTGAGCCACAGGTGCCGCCCAGTATCAGTGATTTTTGACTGCTGGTTTGGAAAGATGGTCTCTGTAGCAGCTCAAGCAGTCCCAAAGGGGCAGAGTCCTAACATGACACGTTCAGACACAGCACATCAAGGACGTCTGTCCAAAGTGATGGACAGACTGTAGTAGTGCCACAGTATAGCCCTGTGGTGTTATATTTAGATTGGGAAGTTGTGCCTTATTCACCTCCCTTTAGGTAAACGGAAATTCCTGAAGTATGGGACTGGAGGAAGACAATACACATACACAGTATGTGGTGAGTGTGGAAGTCATCTTTCAGCTGATATGGGATCTGCTACATGTTGATAGACAGAGAGCAGGTGCCACTTGCTGTCAGGGGTCACCTCAGATACAGATGTGGCACTCTAGAAGTTTTAATTTTCTAGTATTTCCTGTCTCCAGGAGAGTTATCAGTTGGGTAAAAGTGCAGTATGGAATATATAACTCGGGCTTGTGGCAGATAGACCAGTTACCAACAACCAATGTGTGAGAGACTAGTTCAGTCAAATGCACATCTCTGTTGGATGTGTAAATATCCAAGGGAAGTAGGGATGTGAATTAGCTCAACCTCTATGGAAAACAGTACAGAGATTTCTCAAATAACTAAAGGTAGACCTATCATTTGATCCAGCTTTCCCATGACTAGGTATTCACCCAAAAGGAAAGAAGTCGTTATATTTAAAAGATGCCTGCACTTGCGTGTTTATCACCGCACAATTCATGACTGCAAAGATGTACAGTCAGCCTAAGTGCCCATCAATTCATGAGTGACTAAAGAAAATGTGGTATATATAAATATACACCATGAGATATACTCATCCATAAAAAGGAATGAAATTATGTCTTTTGTAGCAACTTGGATGAAACTGGAGGGACTTATCCTAAATGGAGTAACTCAGGAATGCAAAACCAAATAGTGCATGTCCTCTCTTAGAAGTAGGAACTAATTTATGGGTATGCAGGTGCAAACAGAGTTGTACAATGAACATTGGAGACTCAGAGGTAGGGAGGATTAGAGGGGAGTGAGGGGGAAAAAATTACCTCTTAGGTACAGTGTATGCTATGCAGGTGACAGGTATGCTGAAAACCCAGACAGCACCATTATACCATTCATTCTGGTAATAAAAACCACATATACCCCCAAAACTATTAAAATAAAAGAAATATTCAAGGGAGTAGGTGATAGGTTTGGATTTTATTTGCCAGATTGGCTTTTGGAAGGCAAGTGGCATAGGCACTGTTCAGATAGGAGGAACTGAGTCTTTCTAACTTAGAAAAAATTTCAGGTTCTCAATCTTATTTCTGATCAGCTATCCATCATTTGAACCATCTGGGTGGTGAAGAAATAAACCCTTCACCACTCTCATTCCAAGGCTTCCCTCTGAAACAAGGGTTTGGCCTCTAAGTACGTTGATGTGTTGTGGTACTTAATGCTCATACACATTGGCTTGGATGCTACATTGTTTGAGTGGTTAGTTTGCTCAGTAGTGTGGTTTGGGAGAATTCTGGTAGAAGATACTCATTCTCTTGACCCTTTGTAATTAAACGGTAAGCCATTGGTCTCCATGAGTGTGATCGTGATATCTCTGGGGGCCTGGGGTTCACAGAGTTTGCTAATAGCAGCTTCAAAGAGGCTTTTACCCATACCTGAAAAACATTTACAGACCAAGGTGCTATTTCTCTACTATGAAGGAGCTAAAGCAACACTTTCCTTTACAAGGGGTGGCCTGAAACCAGGGCTCTGCCCCAAATAATAATAAATCCTGGGTTAGGCCTCTGTCAAACACAGGCTATTACAAGAAACACTGAAGAATTCCAACCCTGAAAAGTATGGCTCAATTAGTAAAACAAAAGCAATCTTGCCAAGAACTATGAAAGCTTCAGTAGTCACAGCTACGCCATTCTGCCTATTTCACTAAATGTTTTATAAGTTTTAAAGATTCTTTTGATGTAGAAGGACATGGCACACTGATGCTTGGATAGATGAAAGGCAGAACTCTTTGATACTTGGAGCACAAAATGAAAGGAAGCTTCTAGGTACACCCAGGAGCAGGTGCACCAGAAATAGCGACTCAGAGAGGGCATTTCTCTACTGCAAGCTAGATGGGGTCAGCTAGGCATTCCAGGATCCCTATGGATTGGTTCATTTGAAAAATTTCCTGAACACCATGGGTTATGAGGAGATCTCACCAGTTGTCTAATACCTGCCCCAGAGTATGGGATCCCAATAAGAGAAGTGGCGGGGGTATATGCGTCCAGTTTTCTCCAGAGTTCTAGCCTAGTCAGGGAAATGATTGGGGCTACTGGTGTACTAAACTGTTTATTAAAAGGAATTAAGAGATTTTTAGCCTTGACTTCAAAACTGGGTCAAGACAGAAGTTTGTGAAATTTTCAAAACTGGGTCAAGACAGCAAAATTGTGAAATTTTATATTGTAACAGGAGCCCTTGATCTCATTATTTCATCTATTTTTATATGATCTGTGAAGCCTGTATTAATGCCCCATAATTGGGAAAATGCTATCTATCTAATTTTCTCTTGGATTTTTAGAACATCAGTTTCCTTTTCTCAGGATTCAAAAGATCCAGAGGTAAAAGGCATGAGAAAACAAAAGGAGTTAAATTCCAAGATAGTAGATAATGTCTCCTATATGAGGGATTGTATCAGATCAGGATTGGATTTTTGTGTAGTGTACCATGTTCGCATTTTAAATTGGTGCTGAATTTTTTTTTCTTTCTGAGTGTTAACTAGCTTGGCTTTTTAGATTTTGTCAGCTCCCAAACTCACCCAACTCTATTTATTTTTCTTCTTTTAGGCATGCAACGTTCTCTCTCTGCTCTTTAGAATAATCTTTAGTATTATATTTTAGGTACGCAAATGACATCAGACATTATATATTACCAGAGTATCACATTTACAGGAGGAAACCATCCCATAATTTTCTCGTGCATTCACTCAAGTTCTATGGCCTATGATGTTACATGTTCATACTCACTACGGCCAAAAATGGAAACAACATAAACATCTACAATCAAATTGTGGTACATTTATACTATGAAATAGTATTCAGCAACAAAAATTAACAAAGTATTGATGAATGTGATGACATGAATGAATCTCAAAAACACTATACTAAATGAAGGAAGCCAGATAAAAACGCCATGTGTTGTATGTGTTGTATGGAACCATATGTGTGAAATGTCAAGAATTAAAAAATAGAGACAGAAAGTGGGTTAGTGTTACCGAGCCTGGTGGTTGGAAGGCTGATTGACTGTAAAATGGTGGGAATGTTCCTTTGTGGCAATGGAAATGTTCTCAAATTAGATTGTGGAGATAGTTGTGCAACTCTGTAAATAGACTAAAAAGCACTGAATTAAAAACTGAAAAGTGGTAACATTGATGCTGTATAAATTATGTCTTTTTAAATCTGTTAAAAAAGAATCATGTCCTAGTATTGCCTACATGTGAATAAGCAGGCCACACCAAATAAATTATAATGATGCAAATGATGGTGATAGTACTATCATCAATAAAATAAGCTACAACAGGCTTGATACCTGCTTCACTGGAACGTACGGGAAGACACATTTGATTTAAATACAAACTAACATAAATGAATGCAAAACCGCCAGTGTGACGCAAGGCGAGGCCACAGTGCACGAGATCTTTGAAAATCCACCAGGAAGAACTCTGACTTAAGTCAGGGAGATCAACAAAATCTGAGAACACTTGTGCCAAGTCCTCAAAGAGAGAAAACAACAGGCTGGAAGGCAAAGATGAATATGCTAAACAGAGGGAACTGGGTTGACAGAGTGAATTTGCGAAGATGGCCTTAAACTGCTGTAGTGCAAAGAAGGGCAGGAAATGTAGCTGGAGAGGAAGATGAGCCTCAGAGCACGGTCTACAAATGGTTTCACATTATATTAAATAGTGCATGTGGTGTCACCAACTTGTGTATTACAAAGATCACAATGAGAATGATGGAACCATTCTCACATTCCAATCAGACTTTTGACAAAGCAGATAAAAACATACACAGGGGAAAAGAATCCCTGTTCAATAAATGGGGCTGGGAAAACTGGGTAGCCACATGCAGAGGGTTGAAAGAGGATCCACACCTCTCGCCACTCACAGAAATTAATTCACGATGCATAAAGACTTAAACCTAATTATAAAACCATAAGAATTCGAGAAGAAAGTGTTGAGGAAAACTCTTACAGATGTGGGTATTAACCTAGGGAAAAAATTATGAAGAAGACCCTAAAAGCAATAACAAAAATAAACAAATGGGACCTGATCAAATTAAAAAGTTTCTGCACAGCCTATTACATAACCAATAGAGTAAATAGATAACCTACAGACTGGGAGACAACGTTTACATGCTATAGATCCAATAAATGGCTGATAACCAGAATCTAGAAACTGAAGCAAAGCAGCAAGAAGAAACTCAAACAACCCCTTTACACAATGGCCAAAGTCATGAACAGAACTTTTTCAAAGGAAGACTGTCTAATGGCCAACAAACACGTGAAAAAATGCTCAAGGTTTCTAATCATTAGGGAAATGCAAATCAAAACCACAATGAGATGTCGCCTAATCCCAGTAAGAACGGCTCTTATCAAAGTTTCCCAAAACAAGTGCTAGTGGGAATGTGGAAAGAAAGGAGCTCCCCATGTGCTGTTGGTGGGACTGCAAACTACTATGCCCTCGATGGAAAGCAGCACAGAGATACCTCAAAGGACTAAAAGTTAGACCTGCCATTTGAAGCTGCAGTCCCACTACTAGGTATTTACCCAAAGGACAAAAAGGGGTTTTATCATAAAGACACTTGCGCTCAATTATCTATAGCAGTACAGTTCACAATTGCAAGGATGTGAAATCAACTCAGGTGCCCATCAATACACCAGTGGGTTAATACATGCATGATGCAGCATGCCATGAGGTACTACTCAGCCGTGACAAAAATGGTGCTCTAACATCTATTCAAACAACCAGATGGAGCTGGAGACTATTTCTATAGGTGAATTATCACAAGAATGGAAAAACAAACACTACAAGTACTCAACACCCAAGTGAGCATATGGAATTAAAGACCCCTGGGAATCAAGTAGGTGGGGGTCAGGGGGTGGGTTAATTCATACCTAACTGGTGCAGTGCACACATTCTGTGTGAGGGGCAGATGTTTTAACTTTGACTTAAAATGTATAAAAGCAAATTATGTAATCAAAATGTGTGTGTACCCCAGTAATAATCTGGAAAAAAAAAATCACCATGCTTGCAATGTATCAAATGCATTTCAAGGGTTTCAGAGAGAGAGATGCTACACAATTAGGGGATAAGTGCAGTAATCCAGGAGAGAGATGTAGTGCTTGGTACCACGGTGGTAAAAGTGAAGATGGGAGAAGTGGCCATATGTTTAACTTTCTCAGAAGTAGAGTCAGTGGGTCTTGTTGATTGCAGACTTGACAAAGAAGGAATTAAAGGGAACCCTCAGGTTTCTGCCTGAGAAGCAGATTGTATCATGGTGGCATTTCCAGGGAACAGCCACATTGGAAGAGGATCAGCTTAGGCAAAGAAATCATAAATTTCTTTCAGCTAAAGTCAAGGTAGCTTAAGGTTCTGCTCTCTATGTAGCATCCTAATGGCAAAAAAAAAAAAAAAACAACTTTGACATTTTTTGAGCAAACCCCTAGACCTTCCGTACGTTTTTCTGTGTGCATAGGAATTGTTGTATCAACCTGTGCTAATGAAAAAGCCCACGATACTGTTCTCCATATCACATGCTAGTACTGTGCTTAAAACACAAACAACAAAATTGAAGAATTACATGAAGACAGGAAAGGAGAGAATAACCCCCCAAATCTGCCTGTCCTGTGTCACCCGGCAGGCCCTCCTTCCTCTTCACTGCTCTGTCTCTTGTTTGCCAGTCTCACTTTTTATGTTGCAGGAGATATTAATTTCTTTTCGTTTCCTGTACTGCCCCGGGCTATTTCTTATCTAAGTGCTTCGTTTCCTTCCTCATTGGTCCTCTTCCTAAGTCCCGACTTCATCTGTGTTATTGATTTGTGTCCTGTAAGAGTGAGCTCGAGCATACAGCTCAGAGCCCTGAATTACATCTGATTCTCCTGTTGTGCTCCATGCCTGTTCTCTCCCTATGCCCCTTTATTACTTTCTGATTATCCAGTAATATTTCTATCAGCTTCAAACTCTCTTAGCGCCTGTGCTTTACTCACATTTAGCCCAGTAGCTGTGAAGAGTTCATAGGCACTACTTTCTTCAAACGGAATCTCCAAAATAACACTATTCTCCACGACCTACTTTTAAAGAGGTTGAAAGCTATGCTCCTCCAAAGGTAAAGGGTAGGCCAAAATAATTGTCTGTCTTGCCAACGGTGTTCAAGTTGTTGGATGCCTATATACACAGGCTGCTGGAGTTACACATGCCAAAATCCCACAGGAGACGGAAGTGTCACTCGGTCAACTGGAAACACTGGAATCCGCACATCATTGTAACCTTGCCATGTAAAGGAGAAAAGCAAGCCTGGCTTTACGCTAAGTGAACTTTTTTCACAGAATAAAAAGACCCTGAGTGGGAAGGTGTATTCTTTATTTAACAGGGCTCAACAACTGTGCTGTGTAATTGAAAACAAAGCAGTGAAGTTTGCCTGGAGGAAAAATAGAAGACTTCTAGCAGAGAAGAGGAACAAGGTTGCTGGAAAAGAAAGATAGAAGGATTTTGTCAACATTTCATTCCAGTGGGCACTATGACTTAAAATATGTATTAACATATTAAATATTAATTTACTAAATGACTTTCATTCCCTACATAAATTGAATTTCTTCAGTGGTCACTCATGTATAGCAAATGTAACCTTCTAGTGGGATTATGCTTTGAGTAATTATTTAATTTTGGGCTTCCTTATTTTATTTTGCATATTTTCCCCCTAACGAAGTCTTTGGTTTCTATGAGCCAATAAGGAATTCTGTTAGCAATAAATTAGTTACAAAAGCCCAAAATTATGAACACAGCAATTTATAAGTTGCTTAGCAACAATCTAGCTTATTGAATCTTAATTTTGGATCAGTTAACCCTGAAGGAATTTCAGAAGTGATTTTTCTTGTTGCAATATCCATAAAAGCTTAAACAATCCATGTTTAAAACATGTTTTCTCTTTCGGTTATTCAATCGTTCATAACTTCTCCCAAGCATTAAATTATGTTGGTTAGTTCAGTTAGAAAAATGAAAATTTTATTTGAGATGAAGCTGACCAAAACATTTGAGTAAAATCAGCTCGGTTGTGAAGAAAATATTTTAAAATATGACATTTCTCCATTGTCGCTTCTCATGACTGGAGAGGATGTCAAGAAACAGTTCACTGAGGGTTATTTTTATGTTATTTCCTCCACAACCACAAGTTTAAAATCCTACAGAAACGTATGTTCCCAAAAATCCTCCGCCATTCTTTGCTAACTGGAGAGACATTGTTCAGAAAAACAAATGAAGTTGGAGACATCTGTCCAAACCCACGACGTAAGCTGTCAAACGGCATCTACCAGAACAAATTCTTCGTTTCTTGACTTTAAATGATGGCAACAAAAAGGTTTTAAATTTTCTTTGTTACAACCATCAAAATATAGAATTGAGTTAAAATCCCTCCATGTTAAATTTTAATCAGTTTTAATTTTTATGTAGGTTATAATCATATGAATGTTACAAAAGATTTCTAACATGAAAACTGTTAAAATGTGGATAACAGTGAATTTATGTATCAATAGCATCCTTGCAAAGACTCATGTATATGTTGTGTGTGTGTGTGTGTGTGTGTGTGTGTGTACAGGATGTCTGTATGATTTGTGTGCAAATATGGGCACCCTGTATATAAAATAAATGGAAAATATAGCATTTTGAAGCACCCAAAATGTGTTGTTGAAAAGATTTCACTGCAAAGCAAAAATAAGGGGGAAAAGGCAATTTTTTAGTACAGGTTTTCAATGTGAAACATCATCTTTCTTTTTTTTCTGTGTGTGTCGGGTTGTTACCCATAGGTTCCAAGGAGATTGGGGGATGAGGAATCAACTTCTACATTAAATAATACAATAAAACAGATTGAACTCTAGGTTAAAACATCTTCAGAAATTTAGATTCTGGTAATCTTTAGAATCCGGTAAAAACTAGATTGTGAAAAGGATGTTCTTTTAAAAATAGAGCTGTACTCTCTTATGTATAGTATATATATATATGTATAGTATTATACAATATGTAACATTATACACAGAGGTGCCAAAAAAGGATACACATTTAAGAAAAAGAAAAAACTGTATTGAATTTGCCATGTTCAATATAATACCAGTAACAAAAGGTGAACACAAGTCCCATTGAGCATCTCTTGTAATTGCAGAAGTTTGTGCTATTGTGTTGACTTCTGCAATCACAAGAAGTGCTCAAGGTGACTTGTATGTATGTTATGTAGTTGTTTAATACATTCACATAACTAGTAAACTGGTATACTTACATGAGTGTACTAAATTAGCTGTAATTTAGTACTAAATTAGTGTACTTAATTGTACCCTGAAAATATGCATGTCTCCTTTGCATAAATGACAAATAAAAACAAGTAGTAGAATCAAGTAACGTTACCAACGCATGTGCACATCTGGAAGATTATTAGCGTTTCCCAGCTCTTATATTTGCTGAGTTCATTCATCACTTTTTCAAAGAAAACAGAGAGAGACAGAAGAAGGAAAGTAAAAAGAGAAGGGAAGAGAGACTGATGGAGAGAGAAGTGACTTTTTATTTGGCATTTCATCCAGTTTAACAATTAATAATTTCTAAACTGCTATCAAAATTTTGTGGACAAACTAGATTAAAAAATGCATGTCCTAATCAGAATACTGTCACTGATGAATATTTGGAATTAAAAGTATTATTTGTTAGTTTGCCAGTGAGTTTAATGAACTTGTTACATAAGTGCAGTATTATTTTAACAACATGAAATGCAATCCAATATCTCAAAGCTAAAGGCTGGTTCCTAAATTGGAGTTTGATTAAATCAAATTATTTACCCATAAAATACCTTCTTTAATAGAATGTATTTGTATTTTTATTCTTCCATAATGTACCAATCTTCCTACCAAGAGAAGAGTTTAGAACTATCTTTTCTATTTTCATTACAGGCTGATAATATTGCTCCAGTAAAAGTATCAGAGAATAAGCAGCTTAATTCCAGCTGTAATATAGGTTAACAATAACACATAGACCTTATGGAAAGCATCTGAATAGGGTTCTTTGTTCACTTGTTTTCCTTTTAAAAAGAAAAACACATCCAAGATTGCAGTGAGTTCTAAATATAGTTTTTATTAGGGCATTTGGGAAATGCATCAAAATTGAATTCTTTGTGTATATTCAATGTGATGCGGTATCACATACATTGATCCAGATTGTCTGAAATGTTGCTGGGAAGCTGAAGTTTCGAAGGGGTTATTTAGGGAATTTAATGTCTACTTAATGGGGAAAATTTTTTCTCTGTAGGAAAGCTGAAATATAATAGGAGAGTGTGTTATAGTATATGTGTCCTATTGACAAAATGACAACAGTGAGGTGTGCCCTGAAGCCTTGGGTTGTGCCCCTAGGACCAATTGCTTCCTTCCTTATATGCAAAAGAATCTTATATAACATATCTCATAATTCGTTTATGTGCAAATTTTCCTGTCATTTAATTGCTTTGCCCAGACACATCACAATTCGGAATAAATTTTTAGTATGCTTTTTACATACACTGATTCTGTATGAACTTTTTTCAATATGCTTTTTTCATATGCTCATCTGAAATAACTTTTTCCAAACAAAGTGTGGGTGGGACTCCCCAGAATCCCTCATGACTTCCCCAGGAGTTTCTAAGTTCCAAACAATTATTGTCATCAGATTAAAACACGCGTTATCATTTTTATTTGTCTCCCCTTGGAGTGCTCAATTGGGTTTTACAGAGGCCACGTGGGTGTAACGACGTCACATTCTGGGGACTACCACGACGTGCGCCTGTGCATTCTTCTAGGTTAAAAGTTTCTCGGGTTTATTTTTTAGTCTTTACATAGTGGTAAATATCATTTTGCACTTACCAAAAAACAAAACAAAACAAAACAAAACGGGGGGGGGCCTCAAATTTTAAGAGTGTATACATTTCCTGAGAGTCAAATGTTTAAAAACCATTGATCTCAAGTTTTCTTTATAGCATTCAAGAATGGGCATCACATGATGCTATTTCATAACCAGAAATCTAGAAAAAAAGCTATCAGAAAACATATTACTTTCACCAGAAATTTCTGTTCAGGATAATGGTTTGCATCATTGCAGAGCAATATTTGCCACTTCAAAGTCAACCAAACGTTTAATAACCACTTCTGAGCGTTTAGAAACTTGCATGTCTATCCATAATGCCTTTACCTATCATGACTGCCTCTGATAAACATTTCACCAATGAATATCTACCAGTGTTTACTGGGTAGGTAGACAAAACATTTTGCTGCCGCTGTGGGAAGCATATACACCCATGTTCTCATATAAAGACCTTTCCTAATTATGTCGGCATATGTGGCTAATATGGAGAAAGGAATAGATTCCAGAGCCACCTGATAAAAAATTCAATCATATGAGTTTTTAGTTGAATATCCTAGTGCAGGATAGGCAGGGAATCCAAGAGTCTCCAGGGAATGCAATAGAAAAAAGAAATGAAAGCACTTTTGATTTAAACAATGGCAAGGAGAATACAGACCAACACCACCTGAAATATTAACTCTATAACTGCTAACTTCTAATCCTTTACATTACTAGAAAGCCCACACTGAAAGTATTCCCCATCATTTGAGATAGGATCTTCTAAATAAACATATTTTGGCCAAAGGTAATTGATTTGACTAATAAAATCATGTTTTGAAATACATTGTATCTATTCTTATCGGATAAGAGAATTCTAAATTGCAGCAAATCAGTTTTTCTATCATTCATTATAAGAATTAAATAGCAAGAAAATTGTTTATGGATTAAACAATAAAAGAAAATTTTTTTTTATTGTTGTTGTTCAATATAGCTTTGCCTAAACTACAATGTTTCAATCAAAGTAAGGTTTCATCAGGCTTCAGAGATCATGCAAGGGTCAACTTTTTAAAAGGGAAATGGAAAGTTAAGGCTTTTAACAGAGAAGTTTCTATTACTGGCCTGTCCCACATCAAATCCATGTTATGTCGTGACCTATTTGGAGCAGGAAGTTTGGGTGAGATTTATTCCTAGGGTCCTTCCAGCTCTGCGGTTGCCCCAGGACTGTGAAGGTCACATACTCTCACAGCAGTGGCTGGTAAAAATGGCCATAAAGACCTTCTCAAAGACCAACTGGGCAACAGTTGAGAAGCAGGGAAGGAGTTTTGCTTTCATTACCAGTGACTGGTTCCTCCCTGAGAACCTGTGTGCTATGGGAGAATGAATGGGCGCTACTGTGTGGCACGATGTACTGTGTGCTCCAACACTGCCTCCTTTTCAGTTCTCTAGAAAGCTTTCTGTCCTTTCAATGCCAAAAAGCATGTGTCTGAGGACTGATTTCCTCTCTAGATTTTATTCTAGTTGTGGCAGAAATGAATACTGCCGTAACACATCGGCATACCTTCCAAATGCTATCTTAGGGACACAGTTTGGGAGGTAGAAATAAACAAGTCCTTGAATTGAGTGAAATATCAATTAGCATAATACAGTAGAGTAACATGTAAATTTAAGCAGGTACAATTGTCTAGAAGAAGTTACATGGGGCTATATAATATGAACAGCCATAAAGAATATTATGAAGGCTGAAGAATTTACTCTTAACTTGATAAGCGCTGGAAAATAATGAAAAAATTTTAATCAGAAAGATGTCATTGGGGCTGCACTTTACGACAATTCACTTTTTGGCATCTGAAGCTTTATTGGAACACATAGGAATGAGCCAGGCTTATCATCTGTCCATGAGAATTATGTGCGCTGAGTTAATATGCTGCACCGCTTATTCATTTAACCATTTGTTCTTTCATTTATTAAATAATTATTTATTTAATGAGAAAAAGCATCCTAAATGCCATAGGTAAAAGATAAGTAAGGTTGAATTATACACAGTGTATTTCATAATGTTTAGGCTTGGACTTAAAGAACTGGGATTTGGCATGATTTTAACAAAGTGAAAAAGAACTTCTTTCAAACAATGCACAAAGCATAAGAGTGCTTTTTTTGTGATAAAGAAATGATTAGAACATGAATCATTAGGACTAATATAACAATTATTTTTCAGGCTGCTTATGTCTCATTTATTTTATGTCCCTAGTCACAAAATAAGTGCCAGGTAATGTCACATAGTTCTGTGAATTCATTAGTCATATAATCAATTAAATGGTGTAAATGTAAGTTTTTAAAGTAGTTTTAAATTTTGTTTAGTAATTATTAGGAATGACGCCATTCAATCTTTGGCAAAAATCTTATAATTCACTTCTTTTCCTGGTATGGCCATTATAAATAATTTTCTATGTTAACTATGCTAGGTAGAAATAAATGATGAGAACATATGTAGCAGACTATACAGCTTCAAGGAAAGGAGAAGAGGGAGAGCTAAGCTTGGAGCACTTTGTAATTATAAGAAACACCTGTAAGAGCTCGGTAATGTAACACCTTGGTGATAAGGGCGTGGGGAAGGGATTCAGGTCTCCTAACATGAGAGCTCCCAAGACAAGAACTCCAGTGACTGGCAGTCACTATACCTGAGGTGTGAGCAGCCACAGGATCAGGTCTATTAGAAGCTGCAGGAGGCCTCAGTCAGGGAGCGTGCATGCATCTTTTCAGGGACTCGCTCATTCTGACTCTCACTTCTCCTGCCTGCAGGTGTCTGCCTTCTCTCCAAGAAGACTGGTAAGATTTACTTTCTTACTAAGACTGTCTCTCCCTTGAAGATTGTTTCTCTTCCTCTCTCCCTTCTGCTGAGGTGAATAGCCTCCAGGCACCTAAGGGTAATTGTTCCTGAGCAAGATAGCACAGAGGTCTGAGTCTGGACAATAGCCAAAGAGGACACCTGGCCAGTCTGGGGCCCCCGACAAATGGCACCCCAGATGGGACCCAACAAACATAACAACATTAAAATATGATTTCTTGTGCTTTTTTTAATACGCAAGCAACATAGTAATCCCTTTGTGTACATTACATCATTTACATTTTACACCAACCCTAAAAGTTTAGTTAAGGTATCTTTATCCTCTTAAAGAAAAGTATGCAGATCTGGACAGATAAACTAAGTACTTTACTCAAGGTCTTACAACAATAAATGATGGAACCAGAATTCAAAGTCAGGACTCCAAAACTGATGTCTATAATGACCTAACTATACTGCCAGTGGTATGCACATAGAGAGAAATTCAGTTAATATGTGTATTTATTTATATCTATGGAGCACTTTATACTGTGCAAAAATTTTCATATGGTTTCTACAAACTCCAAGATATATCAAATTCTTATTATTTCAAACCTTTATTCTAGATAAACATTGATTTGGTTGTGTGTAAACACAGTAATAACACATCTTATTATAGTAAAATTTACAACTCATTTCTTAAATACATATTTTTTTCTTAAAATTATCCCTAAAATTTAAATAAGGTTCTTTGATCCTGCTATCAACTGGGTCCACTGACTTACAGTGGGAGCTTGATAAACTCTAGCTCAGTTCTTCAAAATGAATGAATGAAGGAAGGAATTGATGGATTATTAAATAATTGAGTTTGTGGATGGAATTCTTAGCATAAGAATCAAGAGGTTACGAATAAGGCTGTGCTTTTTTTTTCATAATTTTTAAATACAGTAGAACCTCCATACTTGACCACCTCCTTAAATTGACTTAATTTTCACTGACCAGACATGAACCACATGTATGTACCAGCACAGTGGGCCTCGTTCCTTATGTTAAGTACCTCCGTATGTTGACCAATTTGTTATAGTCCCTTAGGTGGTACTCTACTGTTGTCTATTGGGTTTATTGGTCAGTATAGACTATAGCGTAGTTATAGTCTCAGTAATTAAACAAAATAATGGTTTATTTCTCACTCACATCCCACTGTGAGACTTTCCTGTGCAAATCTCCTCAAAGAGGGTGCAGGAACCCAAGCTAGCTCCCATCTTGAAGCTTTGCCTTCATGGAGTATTTGTTTCTATGCATGAAAACGTGAATGAAGATGAGTAAGTGCTGCATCAGTTCTTTGCGTCCTTCGAACGAAAGTCACACATCACTCCTGATTTTGGAGATAATTAATCCTCTGACATAATCTAGAGGCAAAAGGACTGGGAAATTTAAAAAATATGGTATTTGGCGTACAACAATAATCTCTGCCAAATTGTCTCTGTTCTCTGAAGCCCTGTTCTTTTCATATTATAGTAGGAGGATCCTAGTGCCTTTTTTGTTTGTTTGTTTGTTTTGTTTTGTTTTGTTTTGTTTTCATTTTAGTTTCCTACTGCAGGGCCTATCCATCTAGTACAAAAAGAAACAATTTTTTAAAAGCTCAACAAAACTTACCATGAAGTCTTAGGAAACAGAGCATGGCACAGCCTGTTCTCAGTCTAGGCAAAGGTGCCTTTCATGATTTATAAAAGTTGAAACTACATGAGGATTTGAAGATAAATCTCAAACTAAGTAGTAGGGTTTTTTGTTACTAGCAGTGTCCCCCAGACTTAATTCTCTCTGGACTCATCAGAATTGCCTCTGTCCTTTTGTGTTTGAGAAACAACAGATACGACATCTTATTCCTGGTCACTTTGCATCAGGTGGCTGCTCTATGTCACTGAAGTTGAAGCAGAAGACTACAGCATCATTGTGAATGTCATTCTCCAATTACCTTCCAAACAAAATATTATTCGATAGTCACCATCTTGCTATTTAATTACTTTGTTATTCTATTGCTCAAGAAACAACTACTCACACATGTGATCACAGCTTGGGAGGGGTTAGGAAACAGTGTGAACACTTTGAAGATAGTCAATCAGATAAGTAGATACAGATGTAAGAGAAATAGTCATTCAACTATACAACTTAAAAGAGTAAGTTTTTAACAAATAAAGTTTGTTCTTGGCTCGGCACCTGTGGCTCAATCGGCTAAGGCATCAGCCACATATACCTAAGGTGGCGGGTTCGAATCCCCGGCCCCGGCCCACCAAACAACAATGATGGCTGCAACCAAAAAAAAAAAAAAATGGCCGGGCCTTGTGGTGGGCACCTGTGGTCCCAGCTACTTGGGAGGCTGAGGCAGGAGACTCGCTTGAGCCCAGGAGTTGGAGGTTGCTATGAGCTGTGATGCCATGGCACGCTACCCAGGGGGATAGCTTAAGGCTCCGTCTCAAAAAAAAAAAAAAAAAAAAAAAAAATTCCAGATGTGATATAAAGTTTCCAACATGGCCACTCACAATTCCTCCCACCCCTGGAATGTAAGTGGCTCCTCACATCAGAAGGCAGAGCTGGTTTCCTCTCCCTCTGAATGGGGTGGTCCCTGGGAATGGCTTTGACCAAGCTGGCAGAGGGAATATTCCGGGAGGTCTTAAGACAACTGACAACTTCCATATTTTCCCCTTTAGAGTCCAGCTGCCATGAGTCCCAGCTAGACTAGTGACTAACTAGAGGCCACAAGGAAATGGGCTCTGGAGAAAGAGTCTTTTTTGGTCACTCCAGTCCCAACCCAGTACCCAGAAAAATACTGCACACAAGTAACCAGAGCCTTCAGTCCATACAGTAGAAGAACCAACCAGTTGAGCTCAGAAAATCAGAATCAGAAGAAACATTAAACAGTTATTGGTGTAAGCCACTAAGTCTGGGGTGGCATACAACGAAGTGCCAGATACCTGAAACAATAGCCACTGACTACTGGTGCACAGAACAAAATCCAAAGATGTGTACTGCTCCCCAGAACACACTCCACCAACGTGTACAGCTCCCAGAACACTCTCCCGCATGTATACAGCTCCCAGAACACTCTCCCGCATGTATAGTGTTCCCAGAACACTCTGCCACATGTATACAGCTCCCAGAACACTCTCCCACATGTATAGTGTTCCCAGAACACTCTCCCCCATGTATACAGCTCCCAGAACACTCTGCCACATGTATACAGCTCCCAGATCACTTTCCCCCATCTATACAGCTCCCAGACTACTCTCCCCCACGTATACGGCTCCCAGAACACTCTCCCCCATGTATACAGCTCCTAGAACACTCTCCACCCATATAAACACTCCCCAAGAACACTCTCCACTGATGGGTACATTTCCCCAACTACTTCTCATCCCCTGGTCTCACTGTAGTCTAGACACTCCAGGCTGCCTGGGCCACTCACTGCCACTTGTTGACCTCTCTCTTTCCACTCTTACTCCATACATCCAGTCTCCACACAGAAGCCAGGTTCTTCTAAAAACACAAATTCACTTTCCTTGTTCAAAACTCCTACCTGGTACAATCCAAACTCCTCCCCCATAGTTGGTAGGATCCTATAGGCTCTGGCCCCTCACTCTGGCCTCACTGCCCACCATCCCAGGCCTCTGACGTCGCCTAGTCCCAGCCACTTACATCAACCTTACTTCTTCCTTAGGGCCAGTAGCCGGGACCCTTCTTCAGTCTGATCCTGTGAATCAGGACTTAGTTCAAGGCCATTCCTGTTCTCCAGCACAGAGAGGTGGCCCTGCCCTACACGCTTTTCCCTCACTGCACTCAACTTATGTAAGTAATGTTATCTGCTTGGTGAGCTAGTTACTATCATCTCCCTCTTAAGGATGTCAGCTCCATAGGTCGGGGGTCTTCCCTGTCTTAAGCTACTAAGCATCCTCAGCTAGAATAGTGCTTGGCACATAGGCATATTAAGTACTCAATGTATGTTTGCTCAATGAAAGAGCAGTGAGGGAAAAAGCATCCCAAAGTCTAAGTATGGAAAATGTTAAGTGAGTTTCTTCAGAGTTCTAGTTCTAAACACATGGAAAGGTAGGTGGGCTATTGCGTCCTGTGCCAAACCCAAGCTGGGAGATGCCAGATGTTGAGAAGGAAGACAGCACCCCAGGCAGGCAGCAAGCTCGGAGAGGTCACGAGGGTCAGGTTCCAGTGGAGCCGCTGAGTGAAGAGAGCAGAAAAGGCTCTGCCCCACCAACAGAGCAGGGGCCCTGTCACCATCACCTCCTCTCCAATGTGCTTCTCCGGAAGAAGCAGGCAGATCACTGCCAAGTAACTTGACCAGCCAGGCTAGAGGAGGGTGATGCCAGAGCAGTAATGGAGCCTTCCTAAGGTAGAGGGCAGATCCCATCCCACACAGTCCCCAAGCAGGCCACAACCCAGGCAGCAAACGCAGAGCGAGGTAAAAAGCAACACCTGGCCAGAGGTCCTGGGAGCTCCCTGAGAGGTGAGGCTGCTAGACTGCAGAGAAAGGTGAGAGCCGGAAGGAGACTAACCCAGAGCCTCCCATTTTCCTAGAATTGTTGAGAGGGTCACTAGCTAGGAACCAGGCCTTTGCTCTCCCTCGCACCCCACCCCCAGCATATACTACCAGCCAAGGCAGCTGAACACACTGAGGGGATATGAACTCACAGGAAGAAAATCAAGACTCATAAATAAAGACTGCAAGAAAGCAAGAGAAGGGTAACAAACTTAAACAAGCTGCACAGGAAAAGTACATCAAACAGACAAGAATTTCTGAAAGTGTAATAGTCATCAGGGAAGCACAAATCAAAACTACAGTGAGATACCACTTCACACCCACTAAGATGGCTGTGATCAAAAGGACAGGTAATGTGAAAGGATGTGGAGAAATGAGTGTCTTCATATACCGCTGGAAGGAATGTGAACAGTGCAGCCACTCGGGAAGACTGACTCACAGTTCTTCAAAAAGTTAAACATAGAGTTACCATCCACTCCTAGATCTAGATCCAGAGAAAAACGTGTCTACACAAAAACTTACATACAGATGTTCACAGCAGATTATGTTCATAGCCAAAAGGTAGAAACAACCCAAATGTCCATCAACTAATGAATGGATAAACTAAACGTCTATCCATACAATGGGATATTAAGCCTTTAAAAGCAATCAAGTACTAATAGTATATGCTACAACATGGATGATCTTTTTTTTTCTTTTTTTTTTTTTATTAGATCATAATTGTGTACATTAATTCTATCATAGGATACAGTGTGTTGCTTCCATATGCAGTTTGGAAAACTCTCATCCAACTGGCTAACATAGCCATCATGTCTTTCTCATAATTGTTGTGTTA
>CAUYQV010091950.1:0-12737 GCA_963574575.1 Galagoides demidoff
GCCTGTGGTCCCAACTACTTGGGAGGCGGAGGCAGGAGACTTGCTTGAGCCCAGGAGTTGGAGGTTGCTATGAGCTGTGATGCCATGGCACTCTACCCAGGGGGATAGCTAGAGGCTCCGTCTCAAAAAAAAAAAAAAAAAAAAAAAGAAGTGGCCTTGACCCTGCCCAAGCTTCCTGGCCCAAATGGCAGCTGGGCACTGACTCATCACACAGAAGTTACTTAGCGGCTGCTGGTCAGCCCCACCCTCTTCCTGCCTTCCCCAAGTGGACAGCACAGCCAGCCCTGGGTGGGCGGGCTCTCCTTAGCTGTCAAGTCCAGTCTTAAACACGTGATCTGGGCCCATCCAGACAAGTCCCCTTCAACAAGGCTGCTTAACCAGGGAGCACAGCAGGGCTGGGGGTCAGGTCCCTGACCATCCAGCTTCCTCTAACAGTCTGCAGCATGAAGAGGCTTGGGGTGTAAGCAGCACATTGATCTGTAGTCTAGATGCTATCATCCTTGCATCTGTCAGCTGGAGAATGAATTGGCCCTCTGCCTGACCTGTTTGACCACCACCTCCAGGGCCACACTGTCTGCCCTACCCTCCACTAGGGGACAGAGCCACCCCTTCCCTTCTTGTAGGAGGGCAGCCTTGGTGAGGAGCCAGGGCCTACTGGGCATGTGGCTACCAAGGGCAGATGCCAGGAGTCCTGGGACGAGGAGAGGCTGGGCCAGCCAGGCCTCTAAAGGGCATGCAGGCTTTTGCACTGGTACCAGACAGCCCCAAGCTATAGGGCAGGGAGGCAGGATGGGGAGTGTCATCTGGTGTCTATATCCAGCTGCTGGGGTGGCTTCCACACCCACCAGTCACCTGGGCTGGGACCTGGGCTCCCACAGCTGACCTGTGCCCATGAAGCCATTTCTTGTCCCTGCTTAGAGTTTTCTGTTCCCAGGGAAGCCAGAGGCCCCACCTCCTGACCCCACCAGCCTTTCACAGTCACCCAACCCCCCACCCCCACCTCACCGGCCTACTGCCTCCCTCCCAGCTGGATGGGCTACACTTCGCTGGGGGTTTCCTCACCTGCACAGAGAAATGCAGAGCTATATACAGCAGTTGTGGTTGGCCTATTTACCTCCTCGGCACCCCTGTTAACTTGGTTTCCACTTAGGAAGGTTTTTCCACGTGCTGGACATGGAGGACACTGTCCCAGAGTCTACAAAGGACAAAAGAGATTCAGGAGGCTAGGGAGGGGGAAGCTCCCTCAGGGCAGTTGGCTCAGGCCTGACGCACAGGAGGGGCGGGGCAGGGCGGGGCAGGGCGGGGCAGTCTGCTGTGGGGAGAGGCGCCTGGGGCAGCCCCAGGGACCAGATTGTGTCCTGCTCCAGCTCTCACACACTGTTGCTCAGCACTGTCATGCCCATCCTGGAACTCTGGCTGCTCTGGGCATTCTGGCTACAGGGTGAGTGACTCCAGGGAAGGGGTTCACAGGCGCCACTGACCTAAGTGTGGGGCACGTGGATCTCAAACAGGGTGGAGTGTTGGCCTGATCACCTGGCCTCCCTGCACACTCTACACTCTGGCCCTGCTCCAGGGTGGTCCTTGGGAAAGGTGTCACTTAGTGGGGAGGCCAAGGCTGGGGAGCAAGGGAAACTTTAAAGGGAACTGTGAACGGGAAGTGTGGCCCAGGGCATCCTTTGAGCTCATTGTTGAATGCTAAGCAGGTTCCACCAGTGTCCTGGGATCCTGGATCTACCTCTGGGGCTCAGGGGGCTCCCTACCTCCCCACAGGTACCCCTAGCCAGAACAAGAAGGGAGGACCAGGCAGTTGCTTGCAACACCCCTACCCCCAGCTGGAAGGCTGGCTCTTCCAGCTCTCTCACTGCCTGTGGTCAGAAAGAGGGGCCATTGGTGCTTTGAGGCAGGTAGTCTCTAGAACTCTGGACCTGCCCCTGCAGGCCCAGTGCTTGCTCTCTGTTATTGGTACAGGGACCTTGCTATCTTGGGGAGGCCCTGCTGTTCCCAGTTGTGAGCTGAGAAGGTGTCAGCTCCAAGTGCCACATGCAGGAAGCACCTGCCTGGCCTGTGTATGTCCAACCTGGGGTGTGGGAATAGCCTAGGAGGCCGTGTGTGGACAGGCTGGCCCAGCTCTACCTGGCCAGCTGGTGTGGGGGTCCAATGGTCTTTTGGGAGATCTGGCCATGGAGGCCAAATCTCTAAACTGCTGGCAACTCCCCAGAAAATGGGCCCCAAGGCCACCTGCGCAGCCCACTTATGAAAGCTGACCCCCTACCCCTGCAGCCTTTACCCTAGGCTGCCCCCTGCCCCACATGGAGCGGTTTGAGGTGGTGCTGCCCCAGCGCCTGCCAGGACCCCGTGCACGCCGAGACCTATCTTCCCACTTGGTAAGTCTGAGCTGCCCAGACGGGGCTGGGGGTGTACCTCAACTTCCCTTTTCTGCTTTCCAGGCAGTTGTGAGGGGCCTGGTGGGTGAGCAGCTGTGCTGCCCTGCACAGCCCTGAGCTTGAGAGTAGACCCTGAGGGGCTCCAAGCCCACTTGGCCCTTTTTCTGTTTCTGGGGGGGGCCTCACCCTACAGGCAGGGGGGCAGTGTGGGGGTGGGGAGAGCTTTCCTTCCCAGCTCCCAACCCCAGGCCACTCCGTAGTTTCACTTGGTGGGGACTGGGGAGCAAGTTCCTCTCTGAGTGGGGAATAGCTCACCGCAGGTTGACACACTTTCCTGGGCTTGTGAGCCTGTAGGGATTCCCCGGGGGTGGGGAGCACCACCTGCTGGGTGTGCACATGTATGTGGTGTATGCATGCATGTGTTGTGTACAAAGAAGGTTGCTTGTTTTTTTCTGGGTGTCCAGGGTGCTCTTCTGCAGTCCCAGACCCACCTCCTGCCTGGGCTTGCATCTCTCCAGTGGTCAGGGCACACTGTCCAGAAGGACCCTCGAGTTCTTGCCTACTTGGGGCTGGGCCCAGGGGCAGGATGGCTGGTGCTGGGGGCCCATGTGCCCCATCCTGCCCTACCTCCTGTGCTGCCCTGGCTTCAACGGCTGCCTGGCGGTCCACTCCCTGCCCCTGCTTCCTATGAGAAGGGGCCTCTTCATTGTTACCCTTGTGTGGATAGATGGCGGAACTGAGGCCTGGAGGGCTGAGGAGTCCACTGTGCTTCCAGCTCCCACCAGGGGCAGGATTCAGCCCATCCCTCCAGTGCACTCCCCCTGCTCTGCCCTGCCTGAGAATGCTGGGACCCCAGGGGGCCTGAAGGCTAGCACTATCCCACTGAGCTCTGTTCCAAGTGAGGCAGGGGCAGGCCCTCATCCTGTACCTACCCCTGGCTCAGGGCTTGTACCCGGAGACTGTGAGCTACGTGCTGAGTGCCCAAGGCCAGAGCTTTACCTTGCACTTACGGAAGAACAGGTGAGCATGAGCTTGGGCCCCGCTGGTCCCACCCACCCAGCCTGGCAGTGCCCACTGTGCTGCCCAGGGCACCCTGCAGGCTACAGCCCTCCCAGCAGGATGGGGCTGAGGGTGCTGGTGGTTCTTCTTTAGGGACCTTCTAGGCACCAGCTATGCTGAGACCTACAGCAACAATGGCTCCGAGGTGACAGAGCAGCTGCACCTGCAGGTACCAGGGCAGCCCCCAGGCCTCAGGGGTGGGGAGGACATATGAGGCAGGGCCTAGGGACTCCTCTCCTGCTTCTCCCACAGGAGCACTGCTTCTACCAGGGTCACGTGGAGGGGCATCCAAGCTCGGCCGCCAGCCTCAGCACCTGTGCTGGCCTCAGGTGGGTGCTGCAGACACTCGTAGGCCCCACAGTCCCCTGCTCTGCAGAGCAACGAGGAGGGCTCAGGCCAGAGGCAGACACAGTCTCTGCTCACCCTTGAGCCTTGGAGATATGCAGAGGTGTCTGGCCAGGGTTCCTGCCAGGGCCACAAGGGGCCTGCCTGGCATACCCACCTGCACCCATAGGGGGGCACCCCTGCTAAGCAGTTGCTAATTGTAGGTTGAGGGGAGGGGTGGGCACCAGACTAGAGCCTACTCCCTTCTAGGCAGAAGACAGGCTGACTCAGAGGCTATTGTCCCCTCAGGGGCTTCTTTGAGGCAGGCTCAGCCATCCACTTGATTGAGCCCCTGGACGGGGCTGAAGAGGCCGGGCCACACGCCCTATACCTGGCTGAGCATCTGCAGCAGGAATCTGGGAACTGTGGGGTCAGTAACACCAGTCTCGACTACCTCTTGGGGCCTCGAGTCTCTGCAGCCTTCAGGCCTTGGCCCCAGGTGAGTCCCCCACTGTCCACGTGCTGGGCCAGTGTGTGCCATAGACCCTGGCACCTGTGTACCCTGGAGCCAGTGTGCTGCTCCTGTGTGCAGCCTGGGACTGTGGGTAGGAGAGGCATGGGGCCAGATGGTCCAGCCAAGCCCCACAGCCGCAATAGCTTCTGCCATGTACAGCAGGTCCTGAGGGGTGGTTTGGGCCCTGTGCCCGCAAGGCTGAGCTGGGTAACAGGCTTTTTGTCACTCTTCCCCAGAATGGGCTGCTCTCCCGAGAGACCCGTTTCGTGGAACTATATGTGGTCACAGACAGCGCGGAGGTGGGCGTGGGTAGAAGTGGGGGTAGGGGAGTGGCAGGGTGAGTGGAGGGTAGGGGAGTGGGTAGGAGTAGAGGCAGGGGAGGAATGGAGTGTGGGGCAGGAAGCTTGCAGGACAGATGTAAGGAAGGGGTAGGCTGGTGTAAGGGTACAAGGGCCATGCCTGAGGGTCTCCTGCCCCCAGTTCCAGAAGCTGGGGAGCAGAGACGCGGTGCGCAGGCGGGTCCTGGAGGTGGTGAACCACGTGGACAAGGTGGGCTGTGGACAAGAGGAAGGCATCCAAGAGGGCAGCACCTAGCCCACTAGGAGGTCTGGGGAGCAGGAGTGGTCCTAGGGGGCAGACAGCATCATTGGGAAGGTCTTTCCCCTGCTCAGCTATGGCTCTTCCCTGGCCCCCACCTCAAAGTAGGTCAGGTGTGGCCTCCCATGGCCTGACCTGTGGAACTCACCTTCCCCTATAGCTTTATCAGAAACTCAACTTCCGTGTGGTCCTTGTGGGCCTGGAGATCTGGAACAATGGGGACAAGTTCCAAGTCAGCCCCGACCCCGAGGTCACACTGAACAATTTCCTCGCCTGGCGGGTGCAGAACCTGGCAGGGCGGCACCCCCACGACAATGTGCAGCTCATCACGTAAGGGGCCCCCAGGCAGAGTGGGGCAGGCTGGACCAGCAGGGAACATGTTCCAGGCACCCACCTTGCTCTTGCTTCCAGGGGTGTCGACTTCACTGGGACCACTGTGGGCCTGGCCAAGGTGTCTGCCATGTGCTCCCACCAATCAGGGGCTGTGAACCAGGTAGGAGCTGCCTGCGCCCAGGTTTCCCGAACACATCTGAGGGCCTCTCCTACTTTTTTTTTTTTTTTTTTGAGACAAGCTGTCATCCTGGGTAGAATGTTATAGAGCCACAGCTCACAGCAACCTCAAATTCCTGGGCTTAAGCGATTCTCTTGCCTCAGCCTCCCAAGTAGCTGGGACGACAGGTGCCCGCCACAATGCCTGACTATTTTGTTGTTGTGGTTGTCATTGTTGTTTTAGCTGGCCCAGCTGGGTTTGAACCCGCCAGCCTCAGTGTATGTGGCCGGTGCCCTACTACTTTTAAGAGTGATGTTGGCATGCCTGTAATCCTAGCACTTTGGGAGGCCAAGGTGGGCAGGTCATTTGAGCTCATGAGTTCAAGACCAGCCTGAGTTAGAGTGAAACTCCCATCTCTAAAAATAGCCGGTGTCATGGCAGGTGCCTATAGTCCTAGCTATTCATGAGGTTGAGGCAAGAGAATTGCTTGAGCCCAAGAGTTAGAGGTTGCTATGAGCTATGACGACAGGGCACTCTACCAGGGGTAACAAAGTAAGACTCTGTCTCAAAAAAAAAAAAAAATATTGGCAGGAAGCTGTACCAAGCCCTTGACACTGCAGAGGGTGGCAGGTTTGGGGGGATGGCCAAGAGGTATCTTTGGCAAGCACAGCCTCTCCATGCAGGATCACAGCCAGAACCCTGTGGGTGTGGCCTCCACCATGGCCCACGAGATGGGTCACAACCTAGGCATGAACCACGATGAGAATGTCCAGGGCTGCTACTGCCCTGTGCCACCAGCGAGCGGTGGCTGCATCATGGCGGCCAGCATTGGGTGAGGCATGTGGGGTTCAAGGGATGGGAGGAGTTGGCACAGGCCAGGCACTAACAGACGCTCTCCCACAGCTCCTCCTTTCCCCGGACATTCAGTCACTGCAGCCAGGCTGACCTAGAGACGTTTGTGGAGAAGCCACACACAGCCTGCCTGGCCAACACCCCTGACCTGGATCGGCTGGTGGGCGGCCCCATGTGTGGGAACCGGTTTGTGGAGCACGGGGAGCAGTGTGACTGCGGCCCCCCCCAGGTGTGCCCATGGCCCCCTATCTGAGCCTGCAGCTGGCCTGTCCTCCTGTCAGTGGGTGGAGAGCAGCCTTAGTCCCTATAACCAGGGCCACCACCCACATGTAGCAGGCGTCAGAAGACGTACCAGGGTGGCCAAGGATAGTGGTGGGTCCTCTGCAACCTGCTCAGGGCTTGATGTTGCCCCTAGGACTGTCACAACCACTGCTGCAATGCCACTACCTGCCAGCTGGCCAAGGGGGCCGAGTGTGCCGAGGGCGCCTGCTGCCATGAGTGCAGGGTGAGCATGGTTCTCCTGGGCCCCACGGGAGCCCAAGGCTGGTAGGTGGACAGGGCCCAGGACATCAGTGACCAGGCAGCTTGCTGGACCTGGCCCCTCTATGAGCTACTCTCCACTGGAACAGGTTAAGCCAGCTGCTGAGCCCTGCCGCCCCCAGAAGGATGAGTGTGACCTTGAGGAGTTCTGTGATGGCCGGCAGCCCACATGCCCAGAAGATGCCTTCCAAGAGAACGGCACGCCCTGCCAGGGGGGCTACTGCTACAATGGCAGCTGCCCCACCCTGACCCAGCGATGCCAGGACTTTTGGGGGTTAGGTGAGTCGATCTGGCCTGGTTTGGCCTGGTGGGAAGGCTGCAGCCCTGCCCCAGCTGAGTGCTCCTGGTTGGCAGGTGCACGGGCTGCCGCAGAGACCTGCTTCTCCTACAGTGTCTTAGAAGGCTGCAGGTTGTGGGGCCCCCTTGGCATGGAGCGGTGAGTGTCTGAGGGTGGATTCCTTGGGCCTGAGGTACAGACATCTCCACAGATGGGATTGGACCCACGTGTGATCCTCACAAGGGAGTCTGGCTCTTCAGAGGCAAGAGGCACTCTGGTGGTCTGGCCAGACTCCCCACTGGGAGGGTGGGTGGTCACTGCCAACCAGCCCCTGGCCTGCCCCATCCACAGGGTCAAGTGTGGTGTTTTGCTCTGTGAAGGGGGGCGGCAGCCCCTGGAGCGAAGTACCTGTACCTTCAACCCCTCCTCAGCTGTGTGCCAAGCTCTTGCCACTGACAATGGTGCGGCCTATGAAATGGTGCCTGAGGGCACCAAGTGTGGCCAGGAGAAGGTGAGTGAGCGCAAGTGGTACACGGTGCTCAGAGAGGCTATACTGCCGGGCTGGTCCCACATGGCCCCTTTATGGGCTCCTCTCCCAGCCTTTGGTCCTTTCTGCATGACTCTAGTAGGAACTCTGGAGGCCAATGGGGTGTGTAGGAAAGATGCTCTCAGACTGAGGACCCAGAGCCCCAGACGGGCAGCCAGACCAGTGGCTGTCCCAGCAGAGGCACCACCTGAGACCCCCTCCTGCCCTCCAGGTTTGCTGGGAAGGACGCTGCCAAGACCTCCAAGTTTATAGATCCAGAAACTGCTCGGCTCAGTGCCATGGCCACGGGGTACGAGTAGTTCATAGCACAGCCCCCTGTCTGCCACCCCAAGACAAGGCTATGGTTGCTGCTCTGCATGTGGGAGCCCCAGGCTTGGATGAGCCCACTGTGTCTGCCAGTGGGGGTCTCAGGAGAGCCCATTTTGGGAAAGAGGTCAGGCCCAGGTGCTGAGTGGGCCCTTGTGGGCAGTGGGTAGAGGTCACCCAGCAAAGCCTCATGGTCAGGACACACGCTGGCACCAGGGGCATCAGGGGCCCTTAGAGGAATGGGGCTGGTACAGGGGCCCTGGTTTTGTGGGTACTCCCTACGAGAGGCCCCTGCCCTGAACCTGGCCATCCTCCAGGTGTGCAACCACAAGAAGGAGTGTCACTGTCACCCGGGCTGGGCTCCACCCTTCTGCGCAGAACTGCTGAGGGATGTGCAGGCAGGTAGGGCCCAGATGCCTCATGGCCTCCACACCCAATAGGGGGCAGGGCTCTACCTCAGAGTGTGTGCTGGAACAGTCTGGGACACAAGGGGTGTGGTATCAACCCTGAGCCTCAGCCTTTGCAGGTCCGTGCAGGTCCCAAGTAGGGCCAGAAAGGAGCCTGCCCCCCTGCCTCAGGGTACCTAAGAAGGGAGCCCTGTTCTAGAGAGAGGTTCAGGGGCCATGACCAGGGCAGTGCCTGGTCCAGACCCGAGACTCCGGGGGCCTCAGCCCAGGTCCTACAGCCCCGCCTCTACCTGAGACCCCAGACTACCACCCCACAGTGTCTTCTCCCCCTATGGCCACGGGTGAGCCCCTGTCCACAGCACCAGGTCTGACCCATGGCACTTTAGGCCTGGAGCCACTCACTGCCAAACCCTCTGATCTGTCCCCATAGAGCAGAGAGTGCTAGTGCAGTACCAAGTCCCTGCCTAGGGACCACAACCCCTGGGGATACAGAGTGCCACTCTGCCCCAGTTGACATGTAACCATATGTCTCTCAGCATCTGGGAGCCTCCTTGTCAGTGTGCTGGTGGCTTTTGGGGTCCTGGTGTTCGTGGCAGTCATCCTAACAATTCTTATCATCTACTGTAAGGCCCGGAGCGATGTCCAAAAGAGGTGAGCACACGTGGGGTTGCGACATGTTGGTGTGGTGGGCACTTCCTGTGCCCAGCTCTTAGCAAGCAGCCTCAACTGCTGGCTGTTTGAGGAAGAGATACTTCCCAGCACTTTCCAGAGCAGGCCACTGTGGAAGGACTTGGGCACCCAGCACGTAGCCACTCCGGAAGTTCCCTAGACCAACATACCAGGCAAACCTGGGCTGAGCTCTCAGAGGGGACTGGGCTCCACTCAGTGGGGTATTGCTCCAGCCACTGCATCTCTGGGAGGCTGGGACAGGTCCTAGGCTTGGTGGCCAAATGGGGGTGTGGTAAATCCAGGGAGCCACCACCCAACACCCCTCAGTTGGCCCTCTCTGCACCCTCTGGGTCCTGTTGTGCCTGAGGTAGGTGACCCCATTTGAGCCCTGCTCTGTGGAGACCTCAACCCTGTCTGGGCCACAGTGGACACACCAGCCCTGGGGCCTCCCACCTTAAACCTGGGCCCTGAGACATGGGGGGCCACTGCCTGCTCGGAGGCCACTCTGTCCCCTGGGCTTGCTTCTCTCTGGGGCTGTGATGTACACCTTGCAGCTGTCCAGGGGTCTGCTGGCACTGAGGGATCCCAACCAGACCCAGGGTTCAGCGCTGGGGATCCTGAGGCTGGGAACCCACCTGTGCTAACTCATCCTATGCTTCTTCCCCAGGGACAAGGCCCCCAAGACTGCCTCAGGGCTTTTCAACCCTCTGTTCCGTGAGGGTGCAGGCAGCAAACCAGCCCTAGGCCGAGCCCCAGCACCCATGCAGGGCCCCTCAGTGCCAGTCCCCAGGGCCCCCACCTCCTGCCCCAGCCAGTCCCCCAGGCCCAAGGTGCCCTTGATGACCCCAAAGAAGAAGCCATCCCCTGCTGTAAGTACTTTTGTATGTGTTGTGTGTGTGTGTATGTGTTTGTTTTTTGCTTCCCCCCAGGTGGTCATGGGGCAGAAAGGGGCTTCCAGACCCCATCTCCTGTCCTGGGTATTGCTTACCAGGACTAGCAAAGCCCTTTTGTGTAAACTAATTCACTGTCACGTGGTGGCCCAGGGGTAGAGAGCAGCTGCTGCAATGACCCCTTGCAATGAGGGAAAACTGAGGCTTTAAGCTGGACTGTTGGAGGACCTGCACAAATGACAATGGAGTTGGCGTTTGAACTTGAACTTGTGACTTTGAGGCCAACGAAAGTCATTCTCAGCCTCAACAGGGTCCATGTAAGGATGATTTTGAGGTGCAGGCACCCTCTGCTCCCCAGAAGCTGGGGGTGCATCTGTCTGTCCCTACAGCCACAGGAAAGGATGGCCATGGGAAAGGACAGGACGGAGATGGGGTGGCCTTAGCACACAGAGCTCCCTCCTCTGTGCAGTGCCTGGGGGCATGGGCGGGGGCTCAGCTCTTGGCCCTGTCCCCTACAGCTTCCCTCATCTGTGTCCAGCCCACCCTTCCCATTTCCTGTCTACACCCAGCAGTCTCCAGAGCAGGTAAGCAGGGAGTGGGGCATCCAGGACATCCAGACGGTGAAGGCACCTTCCTGGGAGGAGGGTCCTGTGTCTGTGGAGGGCACTGCGTGGATGGCAGAAATGGCAAGGGAGCAGCCACTGAGCACAGAGCTGATGGGCCCAGCCTGGTGAAGACCAGACTGACTCCCAGACTCTGGGAGGTCTCTCTAGCAAGACACAGTCCCAGTCCTGCAGGACCTGGGGGTAGTTTGTGGGGTCCTGATTCCTCCTCCTCCTCTTTAGCTCAGACCTGCTGCACCCTCCAAGCCCTTCCTAGAGCTCAAGCCAAAGCAGGTAAGGGGGTTCAGCTGGTGGTGGGAGGACTGGACAGCACCAGACTGGCTCTGGCCTTGGGCATGGGCGATTTGAGGGTGTGAAAAGGTCTCTCAGATGTGACTCACTGGGGCCCTGGCAGAGTGAGGTGAATTCCAGAGTCCCACCATTAGCCTTCTCACGGTGGTGGGGTCCTGTCCCCGAGCTTGGACTCCCTGCACTCTGGCTGATCCTAGAGTCTCCTTTCTTGGACAATTATAAGTCTGACTTGTGTGGGCCCTGGAGGCACGGCCTGGGCCTCAGGCCTGGAGAGCTACCCTGGGGCACAATGAGGAGGGGGCTGAGGCCACACTGGGGCCCAGGAAGGACCAGGATTTCTCTCAGTGCTGATGGGAGATCTGTGGGTTAGCATACCCTTCTGCAATAAGGTTTGTCAGATTTGTTCCAAGTACTGGGGTATGCAAGGAAGATCCAGGAAGAGATGGCCTGGAGGGCTATTTTAGATTTACAAACCCAGCCTCTTCCCAGTTGGTGCTGCAAGTCTCCATGAAGCTGCTGGCTGGGTGGTGCCTGCTAAGGTTGTGGACTCCCGAGATCCTTGTGCTTCTCCCAGGGTCCCTGGGGGCCTTTGCACCACCCCTCAGCTCATGCTCTGGAGAGCTGGGGTTTGTTGGGTTCTATTTGTGAATGGACCAAGGCAGGACTAGAACCCAAGGTGTCTCTCCCAGGGTGTGGCCATGGCAGGAAGCCTGGTATCCTGTGGTCACTGGCCACGTGGACACCTCAGTTGTGCGGTTGTGGTGCTGTCTATGCAATGTCCCAGTCTTCCTCTGCAGTTAGTAAACACTTCAGAAAGGTGCCTACACACTGAATCCTATTTCTCCTTGAACTCTGACCCACTAGTTTTGGCATTTATTCCTGAATTTTGCTGGCAACAATTGTTACTGTAGAATTTGCATAATTGTGATTTTCTATTTCTCTCTTTCCTTTTTAAATTTTTTTATTTTGAAATATCAAGCTTTTGGGGCAGCTCCTGTGGCTCAGTGGGTAGAGCACCAGCCCCATATACCGAGGGTAGCGGGTTCAAACCTGGCCCTGGCCAAATTGCAACAACAAAAAAATAGCCAGGCGTTGTGGCGGGCGCTGTAGTCACAGCTACTTGAGAGGCTGAGGCAAGAGAATCACCTAAGCCCGAGAGTTGGAGGTTGCACTGAGTTGTGTGATGCAATGGCACTCTACCGAGGGTGTTTAAATGAGACTCTGTCTCTACACTATATATATATATATATATATATTAGGCTTTCATAAAAGTTGCAAAAATAGCTGGGCACAGTAACTCATACATATAATCCTAGCACTCTTTAAGGCCTAGGCAGGTTGATGGCTTGAGCTCAGGAGTTTGAGACCAGCCTGAGCAAGAGCGAGACCTTGTCTCTACTAAAAATAGAAAAACTAGGCTCAGCCCCATGTGGCTCAAGCAGCTAAGGAATCCAGCCCCGGCCTGCCAAAGAACAATGATAGCTGCAACCAAAAAATAGCCAGGCATTGTGGCAGGCGACTATAGTCCCAGCTACTTGGGAGGCAGAGGCAGAGAATCACTTGAGCCCAGGATTTGGAGGTTGCTGTGAGCTGTGATGCCACAGCACTCTACCCAGGGTGACAGTTTGAGGCTCTGTCTCAAAAAAAAAAAAAAAAGAAAGAAAGAAAGAAAGACTAAGACTAACTGGGCATAGTGAGGGGTACCTCTAGTCCTAGGTACTTGGGAGGCTGAGGCAAGAGGATCCCACAAACCAAAGGGTTTGAGGTTGCTCTGAACTATGATGACTCAGCACTCTACCCAGGGTGACAGAGTGAGATTCTGTCTCAAAAAAAAAAACAAAAAACAGTCCTTGGAGGGGTCTTTACAGACAAAATGGTGGGGGAGCAAGTGGGCAGAGAGATTTCTGGTCTGTTTTAGAAAGCCAGTTGGAGAAGGAAAGACCAGGCCACAGGGAAATGTACCTCCA
>CAUYQV010091953.1:0-12583 GCA_963574575.1 Galagoides demidoff
CTATGAATTGAGCAAATTATTGTCTGCCAGCCAAAACAAAGAAAAAAAGGCCAATACTGCTTTTCCTCTTTAAGTTTTGTTTTTCTTGGCTCACTGAATGCTAGAGCTGAGAAAACATGTATACTTTTAACAAATTTGTTACCTCATTAAGCATAGACTATTCTTGTAAATCAGAGTAAGAAACTTTTAAATAACAATTCTGTAATCCATACATGTATTATGCCCGTAGGACATTTGCTTTGCGACATGTATATTTTCTTTTTTCTTGAAAATATAAAATGCTTTTTTAAATTTCAATGCATGGTATTATTGCTAACTCAGTACATTAGAAAGTTAAGAGTAAATATTTTTAAAAAGAGCAAATGAATCTGAGGGCAGAAAATCCCTCACATATCAACTAAAATTGCTGAGATCTAAAAATTTAAACCTTGGTATCTTTCATTATAGAAATATTTATCATTCATTCCTAACACACTGGTTCTTTCCCTTCAATCATTTCTAATGTCTTGTATATCTTTTGAGTATTGGTATATCTATTAATCCACTGTTGAAATCTTGTTAATAGTAAGTTTTCCATCTTTCCCCTCTGGTTATTAATAGTGTCCTCATTTGTGAAATTCACACTAAGGGAGGGGATTCTTCCTTCTCTCAATTCCCTTGTCCATTCATTTGACTCCTGACTCTATGCGTGGCATGTAATTTCTTTATATTTTTCCAACATGTAACAACTTACTAATGAATGTCTATACATCCACAACCTAAAGTCTGGCTTTCCATGGTTCTTGTTTTATTACACATCTATCCATCTATTCCTGTGTCCATCAACTAATCTGTCAGAGTTCTCTGGTACAGTTCAATGTAAATTTCAGCCATCATGACTACCACGCACCCTCACTGTTTCAGTCTGTCTTTAGTGTCCAATAATGGTTTTCAGGGTTCTTTCAGTTTCTTTCTTTTTATGTACGATGTATGAAGAAAATAATGTACCCAGTGCTCAGATATTTGGTCAAAGAGTATACTATTGCTAGGAAGGTATATTTTAGAAAAGATTAACATAAAAATCAGTAGACTTTGGGTAAAGTAGGTTACTGTCCAAAATCTACGTGGCACTCATCCAGTCCATCGAGAGCCTTCAGAGAAAAGATTAAGGTTTCCTAAAGAAAAAAGGATTTTGCCAACTATCTTGTTTTTTCTCTAAGAGCTCTCCCACCAACCAGCTTATCTGACAATTTTTTGAATCTATTCCATAAAATCAACACACACAGCCCATCTTCCCCCTTTCCTCTCTACCCTCCTATCTCTCTCTGTCGTCTCTCTGACGTGTATTTGTGCATGTATTAGTCAAGGTTCTTTGGAGAAACAACCAATATTGTGAAGAAAAATTCGTTGTTTCTTTGGAAAACTCTAATATATTCATAAATTTTAAGCTTAACTTCCATTAACAACTAATAATGTTAAAGATTTTTATTATGCACTCATTGGCTGTTTGTGTTTCTTTGAAGTGCCTATTCACATTTTTGAATACTTGATTTTTTTTTCCTTATTTTTATTGAGTTGTAGAAATTCTTTATATGTCTAGCCCTTTGTCAGGTATATATTCTGCAAATAAACTCTCTCATTCTAAGGTTTGCCCATCTATTATTTTAATGGTGTTGTGTATAACTAAAATTTTTTACGTTTGGGACATTTAACTGATCATTTTAACTTCTATTTTTATCTTTTGCTTATTGCATTCTATAACCTAACCAGAATTCTTTCACTAGCACCAGGCTAAGAAGTTATTCTTTTGTTTCTCTTTTAAAAGTTTTATGGTTTTAGTTATCATAATCAGGTTATGGATCTATCCTAATTTACATGTTGTTGTGTATGGTTACAAATATTTATTTAAACGATCTGGTATTTAAACAAATATTTATTTACAAATAAAATAATAAATTGATTAATTAAAATTAATATAAAATTTTCACTCATTTCTTAAAATGGTAGCATTAGTGTATGTATTGGTAGGTTTACCAATGAAAATAGGTACAGTTGTTCAGTTTACATATTTCCTGTTTTCTTGTGTGTGTTCACATGTGTGCACACAGGCGCATAGTTCATTGATTCTCAAAGCATGGTCTAGGTAGTCCTGGTGCTATGAAGAGCCCTCCAAATAGCCATTCAGTGTGCAAGATAAAACAGTGTGTTTTAATATAGAAGTACATGAAGAGTTCATCAAGATGACTTCATTTTGATTTTAATTTTAATATTAAGGTTAATTTACTAAAATAATCCAGTTTCTATGTATTGTCAAAAAGATATTACATTTCCTCAAATAGGTATTAAAATACATCTCTATTTCTAAGCATCACACGAAATCAGATTTTCTTAGTATGTCATCAGCAAAATTTGTAGCAGATTGGATGCAGAAGATGAGAATCTAATTGACCTTTATTAAATTATATAATAAATTTTAAACTTATATAAAATAATACCAGTCATCTATTTTTTTTTTTTTCAGTTTTTGGCCAGGGCTGGGTTTGAACCTGCCACTTCTGGCATATGAGGCTGGTTCCCTACTCCTTTGAGCCACAGGTGCCACCTAGTCATCTAATTTTTGAAAAAAGAAAAATAGTCATTTATAATGATCTGGTATTTAAACAAATATTTATTTACAAATAAAATAATAAATTGATTAATTAAAATTAATATAAAATTTTCGCTCATTTCTTAAAATGGTAGCATTAGTGTATGTAACCTACCAATGAAAAGTTTTTGAAAATGTAAATCGTTTCTGAGAACAAAATACTTGAGAATGCCCGCTCAAATTTTTCTAGCAATATAAGAAAAGTGTGTTAAAAGTCTCTTCTATGACTGTGAAGGGCACATCCATATTTATCACTGTTCATCTGAGGAATTGAAACTTTTATAGTTATACAATGGCTCTCTTTATTTTTGCCTTTGTCTGGATGTGTATATTTTATCAGATATTGATATTGATATAACTACCCTCGTCGTCTTATTGCTTGCTATTTGAAAGATATATCTTTTTCTCCATTCATTTTTATATTTAATCTATACATTTCTATTTATAGAAATTCCATAAAACATACACAAACAAATTCCATAAAACATACACAAACAAATTTAATACATGTTTCTAAAATATTCTATAAGTATTAGTGAGGAAAAGTTCAGTTGACCATTTTTGTTTTATGCCCACCCCTGTGAATTTTTCTCCACTGCTCTCCATGCTGTATTTTTCTTTATATTATTTGAATATCATTTTGAAGTCACTATTGTCCAGTTAGCTATGTATTTTGATATAACTTTTTTACCATTTGTTCTATATTTTGGCTTTCCAACCTGGCAGTTGAGGACTTTTGTTTATAGGAGATATTGGTCCATAGATTTCTTTTTGTGGTTGTTCTATCACTTTAGGGAAGGTACCTCTTCTCAATATTAAGAAACTGTTTCTATACAATGGATGTTAGTTCTCTGTAGGTCTTACAGAATTTGGCTATGAGTCCTGATCTGGGTGATTCTGCAGGAAATTTTTATTATTATTTCAATCTTTCTACATTGGTATTTCAATATTTCTTTATTGGTATTTTCAGAATGTTTAATTCTCTTGAATTTCCAAAAATGTTTCCATTTCCTATAGATTTTTTAGTTTGTGTGCACAGAGGTTTTCCTGCAGTCACAGGTAATATTTTGTTTTCTTTGGTATGTATCCTTTTTTACCTCAAATCAGATTCAGCTTATTTGAGTTCTTTCTCTTCTACTTTTGAATCCAGCTAGTGGTTTATCAATTTTCTTTGTCTTAACATAAGAACCTATTTTTGTTCAATTTTCTTTTGCTTTTTAAAAATCTCATTTAGTTTTTCTCCGAGCTTTGCTATTTCTTTTTTTTTTTTCCCCCATTTTCTTCCATGAGAACTGCCATGACTGTGCCAGCAGCTGTAGGCAGGAGAGGGGAGGAGAAGGAGAAGGGTTTTAATGGAGAAGAGCTGTCATTCTGGTGCCTTTTTCCCTGAAAACTCCCTTCCCCTCTCTCGGCTTATTCCTGTCCCCTGAAGAAAGCCATCTCAGAGTATCCAACTTGTGGGATCACAGGATTGCCCTGGGACCTGCTGGTAGGTATTGGAAATGTTTATGTGTCAACCATTGACCTAAAAAATTCAATGGCTGATGTTCCCTTGGCAGTACAAAGGCAGAGTGGTTGGGGAAGCAATAGGCCATTTATTGCCTTGGCTCTGTGGTGATGGGGAATGACACCAAAGGGGCTGGCAGCCCAGTGCTTTGTTCTTTTGTTTTGTTTTGTTTTGTTTTGTTTTGTTTTGAGACAGAGTTTCACCCTGTTGCCCTCAGTAGTGTGCTGTGATGTCACAGGTCACAGCAACCTCACACTCTTTGGCTTAAGTGATTATTCTTGCCTCAGCCTCCTGAGTAGCCGCAATGGCAGGGCCTGCCACAACGCCTGGGTATTTTTACAGATGAGCTCTCAATCTGGTTCAGGCTGGTCTTGACTTGTGAGCTCAGGGGATCCACCCACCTACGACAAGTGTGAGCCACCCCACTAGCCCCAGTACTCTGTTCTTAAAAAACTCCTGCATCAACAATGGCAGCAGCTTTTCAGCTCATGAGAGTACAGAAGTTCACCAACATTTTGGGAACCTGCTGTTGGCTAGCAGTGTGAGAGGAGAAAAAACAAACCTCCTCACCTAGTCTGTCCAGGGGCCTCTAAATTTCTTGTGTATCGAACTCTGCCAAAATCTTTCTCCTTGTTCTGTTCCACAGCTTCTTCCTATGGAATCTCCAGTATTTCTGGAATTTCCCTTCAGAATTAAACCTGGGTTTTTTTTCTTTTTTCTCTAAACTTTTCCTTCTTTCTGAGATGGTCAGGCAACTGATGTGTAGTCAGGCCTCTTGCCTCAACCTCCTTTTATAGTGTATCGTTTCCTCCCATTAACACCGGCTTATCTATTCTCAAGGATATATGTTTAGAAATTTTACTGGAGAGACATATAATTTTTAGGTTCTATTTTATATATAGTTATGATAAGAAATACTCAAGTACATGCACATATGATAAAACAGGTCATCTTGTATGTCTTTAATGAAGTGTTCATATTTTCAATATTAAAATCTCCCACATATTCTACTAGATAATATTTTTTTAATCCTTTGCTATGGAATTTTTTTATTCCAATTCGTCTCCCTATTATTTTTACTCATGTAGAATGGTTTTCTATTGAGTATTCTGCACATATTTTGAACTATAGTTTAGTTTAAACATAGTGAAACTTCTGTAAGCTCACCACCCAAGGGACTGTAACAAACTGGTCGACACACAGACATGTTCAACATAAGGAACCAGGCCTCTTCTACTGATGTGTAAATACAGTGCATGTCCTGTCTCTGAAAATTAGGTCAACTTAAAGAGATGGTCAACGTGGGGAGGAGGTCAACTAGAGAGGTGCCACTATAGTTTGTAGGGTGGCAAAGTCTTGGATTTCAAATAGTGACAATTACAGATGTTGTCTGAAAACTATGAGAGTGTATTGGGTTGCTAAGCCTGCTCTAACAGAGGGCCTTAGACTGAATAGCTTCAATAACAGGAATAGGTTTTCTCACAGTTACGGAGGATAGAAGTCAAAGAGCAAAGTCAGGGGGGTTCATTTCTTCTGAAGCCTCTCTACTTGGCTTGTAGATGGCAATCATTTTGTTGTGTCTTCCTTCACAGGATCTTTTCTTTGTTCATTCTTTGTCTTGATTCATTTTTCTCATAAGGACACCGGTTATATTACAATGATGTTCACCTTAATCTGATTTGGAGACCTTATCGGCAAAAGTGGTCACATTGTGAAAGGTTAGGACTTCAACCTATGAAGTTTTTTATAAGACACAATTCACCTATAATATACAATATCTCTATTCAGTTTTTTTCCCCAGATTTCTTTTATTATACTATGCTAGTCCATTATTTGGAGATTAGTAACATACAACTGAGTACATTACAGTTATTTCAAGCAAAGAAGTATTTATGAAGGATTGCAGGTATTAGTAGAAAAGTTTGGAAGCTAAGAGCTAAACATTAGAATCACCTTTGAGAAACAACTCTTTTTTTTTTTTTTTTTTTTAGACAGAGCCTCAAGCTATCCCGCTGGGTAGAGTGCCATGGCATCACAGCTCATAGCAACCTCCAACTCCTGGGCTCAAGCGAGTCTCCTGCCTCTGCCTCCCAAGCAGCTAAGGTGCCCACCACAACACCCGGCCATTTTTTGGTTGCAGCCATCATTGTTGTTTGGCGGGCCTGGGCTGGGGATTCGAACCTGCCACCTTAGGTGTACGTGGCTGGCACCTTAGCCGATTGAGCCACAGGCGCCGAGCCAAGAAACAACTCTTAAAATTATTCTTTTAGAAATAGGATGCCTTTGAACAATTAGACATGTTCACCATAAGGAACCAGGCCTATTCTACTGACATGTAAATATGATGCATGACCAGTCCCTGAAAATTAGATCAACTTAAAGAAGTGGTCAATGTGAGGGGGTGGATGGATTCAGAAACTTGGCTTTCCACCTGCTGACTGCCTCAAACTTTCCCTTCCACCATGATTTCTATGATCATTATTATTGTTTTGCATGCTATAACAATTTCCCTGAAACTCTATTAAGTGTTCTGATTGACAGAAATCAAATGTGAGATCCTAGCTTTGAAGGAAAGTGAGAAATAATGATTTTAAATTTTCCTTTTCACATTATAGGAATGCTATTGAAGAATGCTACAAGATTTCTTCAAGATAATACACATGCAAATGATCCAAGATCTTTTAGATGTGGCATTCTGCTTTGGTCCTAGGCAATCACAATATCATTATTTGTCAAGCCAACCATGCTGGTCTTTTTCCTCTGTGCTGGGGATTAAAATTCTCATACTCTTTGCCATCTGAGGTATACTAATACCCAGTTCTAGCCAATTAGTTCCAAGGAAAACTGTGTTGAGGCTTTGAGTTAAATTGTTGATTTCCTAATGAAAAAGGGGTTCATTCAATCTCCCTTTTAATCACATTTCTTGTATTGCCCACAGCAGCAGCAGCCAATTTGTAACAATAAATCAGCAGTCCTAAAAATAGAAAAAAATCACTACTAAGAATGGATACACAATGGCATGATGAAATCAATGCATCAACTTAAAAAAACCTATAAAAATACTTTATATGTTTGAGAATTAAATCTCTGTATTACCTAAGCTATTGTTTGTAGAGAAACCTGTTGATCATTACACAGTGTTCCTAAAACCTCAAAACACAAACAGAGCTCTAGTTATACTTCCTATGAGGGAAAAAAAACACAAAGGCTAATTCAGTTTTGAAGAAGTAAAATGATTCAAGTAAAAGTGAGATTCTGAAATGCATTTTATTGTATCCCCCTATGGGAAATATTACTATTACTGTGCATAATATACAAAGATTAATGTTTATTTATTTAAGAGAAAATTTTTTCTTGATTACAGTGATGATTTTACAAATAACTTAAAATGTGTCAAATGGCAGACTTTAAACAAGTATTTTATTATATATAAATTATGTGTCAATAAAAAGCCATTAAAATATACTGAAAGGAGGAATTACATTGTACATTGCTTTAGGTTGTGTTCCAAGTAAGGAAATGGGAGTTTATTTTGTCTTTACCTTTTATTTCCTAATGAAGAAGCATTTTATGTAAAATGGAAAGATTTGAGTTAATAATAATAATCAAAGTGTCATTAATCATAAAGGCAACTAGCATTTATTAATGACCGTTATATGTCAAGTCTATAATTACATTGCCTGTACTCTTCCTATCACAAATGTAGGGAACATTATTATTACTTCCAATTCAGAAATGGAAAAGAAAATGAATTCAGAGAAGACAAGTAAGTTGTTGAACCCACCTGGATAATTAGGTGGATCAGCTGTGCTTTCAACATAGGCCATCGAATTCAAAAGCCATGCCCTTTCCAATCTGTTATTTTGTCCCCAGCATGGCTGTTCTCCAGAGTACTCATTTAAAATCTGAATACTAGTTTCAGCATCTGTGTATGTGAATAATGTATTCTGTATCCTTCATAAGGATATTGTTAAGATCAAATTATGTATGTGGATGTACATTTTTAAAACTTGAAAGCATTATAAAAAGCTAGTTATCATTGCCTAGCTTCCTCTATTCCTGTCAATGATTTTTTTACTTTTCTTTAACATACCATGAATATATATTCAACCAAAGAATATTTTTTCACAGATTAACCTCTTGTTGCTTTGTCAAATACTTATATTTTGTCAAATGTTTGTAATAGTTATAAATAAGATGATCAGATCGTTTCTCATTACACATATACAGAATATCACAGAAAAAGAAAGTAAAAGAAGACAACAATATTTATTATAATTCCGATTTAGAATTGGTACTTAGGAGCACTCTGAAATTGTCCACTAGGAGTAGTAAGGTAACTAAAATTTGATTTTAGTTTTAAGATAAAAAGGGGTCATGTAGGACATGTGCTTTGTTTTATATCATATGCTTGATGAACAGTCAGTATTTATCGAATCATTTATTAAATTCCGTAGTATGCCAACTAGTGGTCAGTAAATTTTGAAATATTCACTCATAATAACCCAAATTATAAACATTTACTTTTATTACCAAAATGAGTAATTATTTACTATGAGAAACTTTAGTGATAGGACAAAATACACAAATTTTCTTCCTTTTAGTACAAATCTGTGAATTTCCATATGAAAGATTGTTTGGTGAGCTTGGAATAAACAAAAAGTGAAATTATGACTTTTGAGAAAGAGTTCATTAATCCTACACTGAGGAGTTTACTTAGTAATTATTTCATTATTTATTTCTATTTATTTATTTCTATTGTTGGGGGAATCATTGAGGGTAAAAAGAGCCAGTTTACACTGTTTGTATTTGCTGGGCAAAGTCCCTTTAATAACAGTGTCTTGTCCCCAAGAGGTGTGTCATGCAACATGGTCCCACATCTCCCTCCCTCCTCCCTCTATCTGCTCCCCATCCCCCACTCCCCACCACGTACTAGCATCAATTGTTCTCATATCAGAATTGAGTATATTGCATTCTTGCTTCTCCATTCTTGTGATGCTTTACTGAGAATGTATTTCAACTCCATCCAAATTGCTACAAAAGATGTAAAGTCACCATCTTTTGTAGTGGCTGAATTCTATGGTGTACCTATACCACAGTTTATTAATCCAGGTGCTGGCCACAATGCCTGGCTATTTTTAGAGATGAGGTCTTGCTTTGGCTCAGGCTGGTCTAGAACCTGTGAGATCAGGGCAATCCACCCACTTCAGCCTGCCAAGTACTGGGATTAAAGGTGTGAGCCACTGGCACCTGACTTGATACATATTTTTAATGTGGTAATTTATATTCTCAAAGCAGACATGCATATGCTTACGTTCCTACATTATAGTTGACTTTGGGTATTATGTTTTAATTATTTCCTATTTAAATGATTATAGTAGAAGGGCAAGATGGCCGAATGGAGCCAACCTCTGACAGAAGCTCCTGTCCAGAGGGAAGGATAATGTCCAGAAAGTACCAAATTAGGATGAAGACTAGGAGCCGAGCTGAGAGAGAAGAGTGATATCTGTAGGTCACTTCTGCTGAGGCAAGCTGCAACTCCAAGAAATCAAACTTCAGGTACAAAATTCAACCCAAAGGAAAAACGTCCATCCTCTCCCTCAAGAAAGTTGTGTTTTTCTTTTTTTTTCTTTTCTTCTTTGTTTGCTCCATACAGGCCAGCAGTGAACTGAGGACCTCTTGTTTCACCCCATGGGTTAGAGCTATAGGAAGTGGGTCTACTTCCCCAGAGGGACCCTGTTGTGACTCTGAAAATTCTCTAACCAGGCAGAAAATTTCAACTAACATTTTCCCTGCCATTCAGAACTTTCAGTCCACCCTTCCCCCCTTGCCTGATGAACCAGAAGCCTAACCCCTGCAGAGATTGTGGGGACTGTGGGAGGACGCTCAAGAGCAGTGCTCTCCATCCCTGACCATGCACCCTGCCACCTGCCCAGCCTGAGATTGCTAGAGTCAAGCTTTCCATGCCCTACCCCCTGAGCCCTCCCTGCCTTGGTGCTACGCCCTAGCCCAGCCAGAGTTCTGAGCCTAGAGTGCTCTCCTTGCTGAAGTCACTGGGTGCCAGGGACTGCCAGACTGTGTGCAGCGTTCCCAGCCCTGCTGCTGGATCCATGTTCCATGCTCTCCCAGAGCTGCTCCTACAGCCAGAACTCCCTGGCTATGGCAGCCCCCGGGGAGCTGCATAGGGTCACTTCCCACAGAGATCCAGCAACAATAGAGCAATCCTATTGGGGTCTAATCTTGGAGAGACATCTCCCCAACTCTGAGGACTGCCAGAGGAAACCAGAACTCACTCTATAAGTATACTGGTGCTGCAGAGTGGGAGGGGCTAAGGTGTGGGAGCTGAGGGAGAAAGCAATTGCTGACTTTTTAGCCTCAGGATTAGACCAAGTCCAAGTGGAACACTTGCCAGTGGTTACTGAGTACCCAAGGCAGGCAGACCTCAGCTCCCCCAGCCAGCTGATAGCAGAGGGTAGTGGCTGGCCTGCAGGGCACTGATCCCCCCTTGACTATGACAGGTGCAAAGCCCCAGCACATCTGCTTATTGGAGGGAGCAGGACCTCAGTCCTGTGGGGTCACCAGTGTCTGGGCATGAAAGAGGAGCAAAGTGGAGAAAGAGATTCAGCCTGCTGGTCCAACTCTGCTCCTGGATGGGCCTTTCTGACTTCACAGAACACCAGAGCAAGCCAAATTTGAGCAGCTAGTAGACCTGTACCATCTAGTTGCTGGAGACCTATTGAACCCTATACTGACTGGGTCAATTGTGTTGGAACTCCTAACCTGGGCCAATCTCCCAAGGACCCTCTCAGGTGATATCCTGGTTGTGTGGTAATGGGAAGGGTTGATTTTCCTCTGCCAGTTGTTGTCCATGGGGATAGGGTAGGGGGTGGGCTGTCTTAATTGCTTGTATTTCTCCATAGCTAAGAGAGTCACTGATCCACTAAGATTGGACAAGAACCAGCTGAATACAAGACAGCTAACCCTACCACACCAAGCAGATTTCCTCAACCTCAGACTGTTACACTGTATGGGTCCTTCACAAAGCTATAGGGAATAAGCTGCAGCCATGCAGTCCCAGGGCCTTGAAAAAGGACTGGTTAACCACAACCCCAGGCACTCCCAATCCAATTTCACCTTACCTGCCCATCTAGCCAATGGTGAAAAACAATCATGAGATGGAATCAGCAGAAAAACTCTGGCAAAATGAATAATCAGCATAGATCAACTACCACAAGGAACAATAGGGCCGATACAGCACAAGATTCCATTCATAAACAAATGGCTGAGATGTCAGAATTTGAATTCAGAATTGGATAGCAAATAAGATTAACAGAATGGAGGAAAGAATGGAATTAGAATTTCAAAGGGTAATTCAAAAGATGTGTCAAGAATTCAATGAATTCGAACACAAAATCACCAAAGATTTTGACACATTGAGACAAGAACTTGTAGCCCTCAAAAATCTGAGAAATAAAGTAGAATCCCTCAGTAACAGAATGTAACAGGCAGAAGAAAGGATCTCTGACATATTATACAAAGCTTTTGAATGCTCCCAAATATTCAGTGACAAAAAAAGTGGAGAATAAAAATGGATCACTCTCTCAGAGAATTTTGAGATAATTTGAAGAGATCTAATATTCACCTTAGAGGAATACCTGAAGGTGATGAGGTTGCTATGAAGGATACAGAGGCTTTACTTCATGAAATAATCAAAGAGAATTTCCCAGACATGCCAAGAGATTCTGAAATCCAGATAGCAGACAGTTTCAGAACACCAGCATGACACAACCCAAATAATAATTCTCATAGACACATTATAATTAGCTTTGCCAAATTTAATATGAAGGAGAAAATTCTACAAGCTGCAAGACGTAAGAAAACCATATCCTACAAGGGGAAGAACATTATAATGACTGCAGATCTCTCAGCTGAAACCTTTCAAGCTAGAAGAGGGTGATCATCGACCTTTAATCTCCTTAAAAAAAATAACTTTCAACCCAAAATTCTATATCCAGCTAAACTGAGTTTCATCTATGATGGAGAAATTAAATACTTTAATGACATTCACATGTTGAAGAAATTTGCCATAACTAAACCAGCTCTCCAGGATATCCTCAGACCTACCCTCCATAGTTATCAACACAATCCTCCACCACAAAAGTAAACTCACTCAAACTTTTGATCAAATTCTAACTTCCACAGTGGCAAAAGGATTAAAAATGTTCACTGGACATTCAAAAAACTCAATACCCATAACACTATCTAGCTTATCAATACTCTCAATTAATGTGAATGGCTTAAGTTGTCCTCAAAAGAGGGACAGATTGGCTGACTGGACACAAAAACTCAGGCCAGATATCTGCTGCATTCACAAATCTCACCTTACCTTAAAAAATAAACATAGGCTTGGTGCCTGTGGCTCAATCGGCTAAGGCGCCAGCCACGTACAC
>CAUYQV010091954.1:0-38070 GCA_963574575.1 Galagoides demidoff
GCCATGGCATCACAGCTCATAGCAACCTCCAACTCCTGGGCTCAAGCGAGTCTCCTGCCTCTGCCTCCCAAGTAGCTGGGACTACAGGCGCCCGCCACAACGCCTGGCCATTTTTTGGTTGCAGCCATCATTGTTGTTTGGTGGGCCTGGGCTGGGGATTCGAACCCGCCATGTTAGGTGTACGTGGCTGGCGCCTTAGCTGATTGAGCCACAGGCACCGAGCCTCTTTTCATTCTCTTAACAGAGTTTTTCACAGAGCAAAATATTTTCATGTTAATGAAGTCTCATTATCATTTTTTTTTTTATTTTATGAGCTGTGCTTTTGGTGTCAGGTATAAGAACTCTGCCTAGCTGTAGATTCAAGTAATTTTCTCTTGTTTTTTCTAAAAATTTTATAATTTTTAGTTTTACATTTAAGTCCATGATCCTTTCCTAGTTCTATTTTTATAAGGTGTAAGACTTCAGTCAAGATTCTTTTTTTTTTTTTTTTTTTGTCTATACATTCCCAATTGCCCCAGCACCATTGTCAAAAATCAAAATCAACTGAGCATATTTGTGTGGATCTGCCTCTGGGTTCTCTGTTCTGTTTCACTGATGTGTGTATCTATACCTCTACTAATACTAACCGCCCTTGAGTATTGTATTTTTTATATTACTTATTTATTTTGAGTCTGAGTCTCACTCACTCCGTCACCCTTGGCACAATGCCATGGTATCATAGCTCACAACAACCTCAAACTTTTAGGCTCAAGCATTCCTCTTGCCTCAGCCTCCCAAGCATCTGGGACTATGGCACTTGCCTCAATGCCTGGCTAGTTTTTTCTATTTTTAGCAGAGACTGGGTCTAGCTCTTGCTCAGGCTGGTCTCCATCTGCTGAACTTAGACAACCACCCACCTCATGTTGGCCTACCAGAGTGCTAGGGTCACAGGCATGCGCCATATTATTGTGGGTTTGTTTGTTTGTTTGTTTTGAGACAGAGTCTCACTTTGTTGCCCTTGATAGAGTGCCCTGGTGTCATAGCTCACAGCAACCTCAAACTCTGGGCTTAAGTGATTCTCTTTCCTCAGCTTCCCCAGTAGCTGGGACTACAGGCACCTGCCATAATGCCTGGCTATTTTTTTTTTTTTTGCAGTTTTTGGCCGGGGCTGGGTTTGAACCCTCCACCTCTGGCATATAGGGCCAGCGCCCTACTCCTTTGAGCCACAGGCACTGCCCAATGTCTGGCTCTTTTTTGTTGCAGTTGTCATTGATGTTTAGCTGGCCCAGGCCAGGTTCAAACCCAACAGGCTTGGTGTATGCTGTAACCACTGTGCTATGGGCTCCAAACCCTATTGTCTTTTTTAAAAAGTTACCAGCGTATAGTAGATGCTCAATACATGATAATATTTATCAATGCACTCAACAAATGTATATATATTACTATTAAGTACTCATATTCTTTCTATTTAATTTTCAGCAAAAAGCAACTTATCCAGAGACAAAAATTTTAGCAATCTGAGATTCTCTTAGCCCTACAAATAGCTATGATAAAGTCTTTGCACCAAAAAGTGTGCATGCATAATTTTCTTTAGAGAAAAAATGATTCCAAATGATAGAATCTGATCTGTTAGTACTCAGAAAAAAAGATCTAGACATTACTGGTGCAGCATTTCCCAAAGTATAATATGTTCCTTGGTACAGTAGTCTTGAAAGGTGCCCTTCAAAAAAGAGTTTGTCTTCAAAACTATGGGGGAAACCTATACACAATAATGTATTTTAAGGGATTCACAATATGTGTGTTCACATTGAAGCACTTAATAAGTCCTAAAGTAAAGTATGCCTATTTAGCTTACTTTAAACTAAGGCTTCCCAAACTGATTTACTCATAGAAACCACAATTTCCTTACAGACAGTATACTACCGCAGAGTATTCTCAGAGAGACCATAGAATGGCAGATCTGGTAGAAATCTTAGGGTCTTCAAAATTAGCAGTTTTCAAAGTATATAGTCTGAGGACCTACTGTGTCCCTAAGACTCTTTTAGGGAAATCACGAGGTCAAACTCTTTTCCTAGCTATATTATGATGTCATTTTTTTTCCACTTTCATTCTCCTCCAAACATGTAGTGGAGTTTCCAAATGTTAGATGACCTATAATATCACAACTGATTGAGTACAGAAGCAGATATGAGAACCCATCCGTCTTCTATTCATTCAGACATTAAGGGGATTTACAAGAAAATGCAAATTAATACCAGTCTTCTCGCTAAATTTTTTTCTTCGGAAAATATAGGCTTTTATTTTTGAGACAGAGTCTCACTATGTTGCCCTCAGTGGAGTGCCACGGTTTCACAGCTCACTGCAACCTCAAACTCTTGGGCTTAAGTGATTCTCTTGCCCCAGCCTCCCAAGGACCTGGGACTTCAGGCACCTACCACAAAGCCTGGCTAGGAAAATATAGGTTTTTTTCCACCAAAATCTGCTTATATATATAATGAATTTATTATTGTTATTTTAAAACAAATCAATAATGTTTTAAACATTTCACAGTTTTAATTTCAATATTGCAAATATTGATAGATAAGGACCCACTTAAACAACAGCTCTTTGGGGCTCTCGATAATTTTGTTTGTTTGCTTGTTTGTTTGTTTGTTTGTTTGGAGACAGAGTCTCATTCTGTTGTCCCAGTCTAGAGTGCCCTGGCACCATAGTTCACAACAACCTCAAACTCCTAGGCTCAAGTGATCCTCTTGCCTCAGGCTCCTGAGTAGCTGGGACTATAGCCACCTGCCTGGCTAGTTTTTCTATTTTTAGTAAAGATGGGATCTCTCTCTCTTGCTGAGGCTGGTCTCCAGCTCCTGAGCTCAAGCAATTTACCCACTTTGGCCTCCTGGAGTGCTAGGATCATATACATGAGCCACTGTGTCTGGCAGGGTTCCCAATAATTCTTAAAAATGCGAAAGGACATGAAACCAAAAAATTTTCAAAACTGTTATTCTGAACAAATAGCACTGAAGAAAACTGGGGCTCCGATGGGCTAGTACTTTGATAGGAGTGCAAACTAAAGGGCAGATCTTGAGATTTCTGGTCCCAGGGACCTACCATAAATGCACCCTGCCTACCACTCACTACTGGGAGCTAAAGCACAAACAAAAGCCAAGGTGTTTGCTGTAGTTAAGAAGAAAATTAGGCTCGGTGCCTGTAGCACAATGGTTACGGCCCCAGCCACATACACTAAGCCGGGGTTCAAACCTGACCTGGGCCAGCTAAACAACAGTGGCAACTGCAACAAAAAACAGCTGGGCATTGTGCCTATAGCCCCAGCTACTTGGGAGGCTGAGGCAAGAGAATCACTTAAGCCCAACAGTTTGAGGTTGCTGTGAGACATGACACCACAGCACTCTACTGAGGGCAACATAGTAAGATTCTGTCTCAAAAAAAAGAAGAAGAAGAAAATTAAACCCCCAAATTGAAATTACCCTCCACAATGCTGCACCATGAAGTCTATACACAGAAGAGCAGACGTCCTCAAACTATGGCCCGCGGGCCACATGCAGCCTGCTGAGGACATTTATCTGGCCCGCTGGGTGTTTTTGCCACCGTTGCCTGTCCTGCTTAGCAACCGACTTGTCCCGGGTCCTGCAGTCCGGCCCTCCAACAGTCTGAGGGACAGTGAACTGTCCCCTTGTTTAAAAAGTTTGAGGACCCCTGCATAAGAGCATATGCAGTGGTAGCAGCTGCATAAGGGAGGGAGAGGGACACTAGGACCTAGGGCCATGACTAGAGGATGACTATAGGTAGAATGTCTGGTGTAAAATGGTCTAATATTTAAATTTAAATGTGTGTGTATTACATATGTGTGTGCATATGTGCATATACACACACATATATGAATGTATAGTAGACTGAGTTTATATCTGGGCAGAGTTTATATCATTTATTAAACTTTAGATGGAATAATGATTTTATTTAAAATTCTGTTTACGGTACAATTTCTCTTTGCTTAGGTGTTATTTTAGTCAATGGCTGTCAAGAGAGCATTGTGGGCTGGGTATGGAGGCTCATGCCTGTAATCCCAGAATTTTGGAGACCAAGCCAGGAGGATTGCTTGATCTCTGGCATTTGAGAACAGCCTGAGCAACACAGTGAGACCCTATCTCTACAAAAAGTAAAAAAATTACCTGGGCATGGTGGAGTCTGTAGCTCTAGCTACTAGGGAAGCTATAGCAGGAGGATCACTTAAGCCCAGGAGTTACAGGTTACAGTGAACTATGATCACACCACTGCACTTTAGCCTGGGTGACAGAGTGAGGCCCTGTCCCCCCTCCCCCAAAAAAAAACTAAAAAAAGAGAGAAAGCACTGTGTCTGTGACAAGGTAAGTTTGGGGACTTATCCAAACTTGCCAAACTGGGAGAGGGTTTTGTATGGCAGATGCCTGTTGCCCTTAGCTCAATGGTCCCTGATGCCTAAGAAATCCTGCTTTGGTCACAGGCAGGAGATATACTCACAGTATCCTAGGATGGTGCTCATCCTATTTCAAGGACATCATCAGGCACCTGACCTACCATCTGTAACAGTGCAGAGATTTCCTATAAGAGGTGAATCAAGGCTTGGCACTTGTAGCACAGTGGTTATGGTGCCAGCCACATACACCAAGGGTGGCGGGTTTGAACCTGGCCCAGGCCAGCTAAACGACAATTGCAGCCAAAAAATAGCCAGGCATTGTGGCAGGTGCCTGTAGTCCCTGCTACTTGGGAGGCTGAGGCAAGAGAATTGCTTAAGCCCAAGAGTTTGAGGTTGTTGTGAGCTGTGACGCCACAGCACTCTACCGAGGGCAACATAGTAAGACTCTGTCTCAAAAAAAAGAGGTGAATCAAGAGCTCCTCTGTACCCCAAATTATTGCCCCTTTGAGAGAGAGTGTTATAATTGCCTAAATTCTATCACTTGAACTTTATTCTCTGTTTAGGTTAGATAATTCTTCAGTGTAGCTAAGACATGCTTGCTAACACAAAAAATTAGGAAATTAATGATCTCATAGGAGCTTGAGGCTATGAAACACTGGACAGATAAGGCTTTTCTGGGGATTAGAGGAAAGGCAGGGACATGTAGTTGATGCCAGGGAGAGTAGGGGTTTTGGCCTAAGTTCTAGAGCTCCAAACTTGGAAGGGGCATTGTTCTCACCACCATGCCAGCTCTGCCCAAGTAGTTATTCACTGTCCCCAAAGGCCCCTCTCCACCATTCCAGGCTTCCCTCGTTCTTAGTATAGGTTTCCCTCTGGTCTCTGCAATCTTCCCCCAGCATAGCTCTTACCACCCCCAATTGTAATTCCTGCTGATTTGTCATTTTCCTGCAATAAACTTTTAAGTTCCATTGAAAGTTGAGACAGGGTTTGTCTTATTTACCAAGGTATCCCAAGCATCTTGCACAGTGTCTGGCACATCATGCTCAAAAATATTTGGGAGGGGGGGAAGCTCTTCTATGACACACCAGTTTCTATATTAAATTACATTCCGACCATGTGATTGCTTTTCTATTAGACTATGCATTACTTGAAAGCAGAGTCACCTGTAGTTTGTTGTATCCCCAGGGCACCTAGCACAGGGGTTGGCTCATGATGCTTGGCAAACGTTTGCAGAGCAGAACTGAATGAGTAGGTCCAGACTCATCTCAATGGCATGGCTTTTAAACATAAGGCACATGTGTGGGAACAAGGTGCCCTGGGTCAAGTAGGGCTACTTGGGAAAGGCTTCTGGAAGAGAAGTGCTTGGGCAGAAGTTTGAAAGAGATGAAGGATAAGGACTGACAGGGCTACAATGAGAAAAATCAAATGTAGGGACAGCTAGGAGAAAGCTGGGGAGAGGAAGTGCAGAGATGGCAACCATGGCTTGAATGCCAGATGGAGGGGTCTGGATTTGCTGCTACAAAGTGCTAGCATGGATTATTGAGCAATGAGCAGTGTACTGAAAACACAATTGGAGAAAGATAAGATGGACACAGAAGGACAGAAGAAGGGAATGTATTTCAGGAAGCAGAGTGCTCGTTGAGGTCAGATACAGGCAGGGTGATGATAGCTGCCTCTTGGAGACACCCAAATAGACTAGATGTGGAAATAGGGGAGAAAGGAGTCAGAGATAATTTGACAGCCACAATCTGGGAAGTGAGAAATACAGAATGACAGTGCCATAAGATGACAGAACGGTGGTGGCTCATGCCTGTAATCCTAGTACTCTGGGAGGCAGAGGTGGGTGCTTCCCTTGAGCTCAGGAGTTGAAGACCAGCCTGAGCAAAGGCTAGACTCCATCTGTGCTACAAATAGAAAAAAATGGCCAGGCAACATGGTAGACACCGGTAGTCCTAACTACTTGGTAGGCTAAGGCAAGAAGATCACTTGAGTCCAAGAGTTTGAGCTTGCTGTGCACTATGATGACACCACAGCACTCCACCCAGGGTGATAGAGGGAGACTCTCTCTTAAAATAAAGAAGACTGGAGGCCTGGCTTCTGTTTGATGGGAAAGACAGCAAGCTCAGCATTGGGTATCTTTAGCGTTGGGTATCAGAGGGCCTTCCATTGAAGGCAAAAGACTCAGCCCCGTGCTTTTGTCCCCACTTCCACATAGACTGTATGTTTTTTCTTGTCCCTGGACTATCCCTTCTGCCTCCATAAGGTAGGTATCCTACCTCATGTCTCTACCCCAAAGCAGCCATTCTGACCTCCAGAATGAGCTAATGTTTCCATTCATAGGACCTCTTTTTCTGAGCCAGATGTTGTTTTAGTCACTTTGCACGCATAGGCTCATTATACTCTCACAACACTGAAGGTTAGGCAATATCATCCCCATTTTATGAAAGTAGAAACTGAGGCTCTCCACAAGATAAGTCAACAACTCAAATTCACACAACTAGGAAGGGAGGGACCAGCATCCGTGTCCTGATCACTATAGCTTGAAAGTCACTGAGCTTCACATCACACCATAGTGCCTCCTGCTCCTTCCCCCAACCAGGTTTAATTCCACCCAATTCAGTTTAGCAAATATTTCCTGAGCATCCACCAAGTGCCGGACACTCTGCCAGGTGGTAAGGATATAAAGAGGAATGAGACATAAGTGTAAGAGAGACAAGCACAAACTAGCTACCTCCAGACAAGTGCCCACCACTGTTCACAGTCCCTGAGAAGGACCTCATTCCATCTGGACCCAGCCTATCTGTCATTCCAGACACCAATTTTGAGTTTGGACCATATTCACCCCCCCCACACACATACACACAAGGACTCTCAATGTATGAAAGTTGAATGGGATCTCAGAATCCAACCCACTCTTCTCACAGATAAGGCAGCCAAGGCCAGAGCCCAGAGGTGTCTTTTCCAGGCTAACATAGCTGCTCAGGGGCAGCGCCAGGTCCAAAGTCCAGGTGTCCTCACTCTGGCTCTGGAGCCCTGTACTCAGATGGCTCCTCTTTCCCTCACAGCTGGCAAGAAGGTCACAATCCGGGACCCCTACTGCCACCCCTGCAGACCTTGTCCCAATTTGCTAGGCCCAGAACCAGCTCCTAGGGCAGGGAGACTGGGCTAAGGGGACTGTCTGGGCACTCTTCACAGGCCAGCCCACAGTCATCCCATGGCCAACCCTTTTTCTCCTTCTCCAGGGGAGAATGTGGGTGTAGGGGTACAGAGATGTTGACGCTGCAGTCCTCTGCAGTAAAGATGTGTTTCCCTAAGTAACATTTCCAGATTCCCTGAATAACATTTCTAGACTTTGAATGAGGACAAAGCTCTTTTGTCTCTCATTTATCATTATCATTTATTATTATATTATAGTGTATGAAGTGCCTTCTGTTTAAAACAGCAACCTGGAACAAGAGGAGTTTATAATACAAGGAAGAGCGGGTAGTTCTAGAACTACTCGGGTAGTTCCATAGGTCACACTCAAAGGCAAGACCCTTCCCCAGCCTTAGTTTGTGGAGCTGACGTTCCCTTTTCTTGTTTGATCGGGTTTGAGAAATTCCTATCTCTCCCTTGCGCAGAAGCCTCCCCGCCCAGGAGAGGGTGGGTCTTGTTGCCTTGGCTACAGCGAGCTTGGGCTGAGAGGCTGCTCCAGCAGCCAATAGAAGCTGGGCGGGGACGGGGCCAACTGGGTTCTGTAAAACCGCGGAGGGGCATGCAGGTTCGTGGACCAGGCGTTGGGGGAGGGGTAGGAGGGTCGCCGATGTACAGGGGTCTCAGTCCGGCCCAAGACCTCTGGGCGCAGTGGGCATTGGCCTTCGCCGTCCGATCAGAGCTCCCAGACTGCACCCAAAGTTCCAGTCGGGCCTGAGCGGGGAGGAGCTGCCAGGGCGGCAGAGGCGGAGATGGCGGAGGGCGGTGGGACGTGATGCGCGGGTCGGAGCTGGGCCTTGTGCGGGAACTGGATCTGAACCCCTAGGGGCAGTATTCCCGGGAAGCTGTCTCTGCAGGGCCTACCAGGTGGTCAGTGGAGAGCCAGAGACTTGGAAGACAGGGAAAGCAGCATTTGGTGACCAGGTTTAGCAGGCCCTGGAATCCTGGAGCCCAGTCCTCAACCCCATTCCCACTTCTTAGCAAGATGGTTAAGGGGCGGAGCACGCTGCCTGTGGTGTGACCATCATTCTTTGACCCCACTACGTATCTCTTTTCCAGGTGTCCGGTCTTGCTGGCTCAGCAAGCCTGATAAGCATGAAGCTCTTATCTTTGGTGGCTGTGGTCGGGTGTTTGCTGGTGCCGGCAGCTCTAGCCAACAAGGTGAGGGCATGAGCACCCACCCTACCTACAGGGCTTCCTCAAGAGGTAGCCGCTCCTCAGGCCCTTCCCCTCAGTCACCTACAGGGTCATTCCTTTGGGGTGGGGTTCTCTTGGGTCAAGACTGCAGGTCTCCTTAAAGACGGTGTGGGGAGAAGGGTGTGCATAGAGTACAGGCTCAGTCTGGATCAGACAGACCAGCGGTGAAATTCCAGCAAGGAAGTTAGGAGAAGTTATCAAAGTTCTCCGTACTGTCCTTTGCTTGGGAACAGAAGTGTTTTGCCTTTTGGATATTTTCAGATTTCGAATATTTGTGCATATATATATATATACACACACACACATATGAGATATATTGGGGATGAGGCTCCAAATCTAAACGTGAAGTTCATTTATGTTTCATATACACCTCATGCATGTAGCCTGAAGGCAGTTTTATACCATATTTTAAATAATTTTGTGCATGAAACAGTTTGTATACACTAAACCATCAGAAAGCAAAGGAGTCATTATCTCAGCCTTTCAGTTAGGACAGTCTGTAGTTGTTTGGCATCACGGTCGTTCCTGACTCCAGGTTTATGTGCTACCAATAAGTGGTCACTTTCTTACACTTACTCACATGTAAGTACTTAAGGGTAAAAACTATAAGTTAACCATCAATGCAGTGAAAAAGTAATGTGTTTGAGATAACTAAGCAGCACAGTAGCCTTATGTGAAAACCTGTGCCAGCTATTAAACAACAGCATCAGCAAACTACAGCAGGTTTCAGTCTCTACCTATGGTCCAGCAAGCCTGATAAGCATGAAGCTCTTATTTTTATTTTATTTTATTTTTGAGACAGAGTCTCACTCTGTTGCTCCAGGCTAGAGTGCCCTGGCATCATAGCTCACAGCTACCTCAAACTCCTGGGTTCAAGTGATCCCCTTGTCTCAGTCCCTCAATTAGCTGGTACCATAGGTGCCCTCCACCATGCCTGGCTAATTTTTCTATTTTTAGTAGAGATGGGGTCTTTCTCTTGCTCAGACTGGTCTTGAACTCCTAAGCTTAAGGGATCTGCCCACCTTGGCCTCCCAAAGTATTAGGATTACAGGGATGAGCCACCTCGATTGGCCACACTTATTTTTTTAGAAGAAACATCAGAGGTGGTTTGAAGGGCCAGGAAGGCCCTCTAGGGATGAGGGGGCAAGCTATTCTGCCGAATTGCTTTTTAAAATGTTTACTCCAGAGTCATCTACCTCATTAAAGTGGCTTTTGCCTTAGAAGTTTTCCTTTGATTTTATAAACTAACATGGTTTCTTGTTCTGTTATAAATGTATGCTGCTGTAGTCCTTCAGTCACATTTTCACCATTTCTGCAGTGTTATCATCTTAATGGTCGTGTTGATGCTCAAAAAGTTTTAGATTTTGGAGCATTTCAAGTTTTCAGATTAAGAGTGCTCAACCTGTAGTAGTGGTTATATCTATAACTTGGGTAGAATCAAATTACACAGCAATGTAAAAACTATCTGTAAGTATAAAGTCCTATACGATTGAAGTTTTTGTTATTGAGGTTGACCTACCTAAGTGCTGGGATTCCTAAGATAACTTCTATTCTTTAGGGGTAAATGACCTGGAGCTACATTGATTGGTTTATGGACTTTGGAGAGTCTAAAATCACCAAGGCTTTGACACAAGATTAAGTCTGGGGGTTTGCTTCTATTCCCTACACAGAATTACTAATTGTAATATAAACATTTATGGTGTTATCTCTTATCCATTCCAGAAGGGAAGAACTTTCAAAGGGGTTGCTTGAGTATTTCCATGGAAATCATTCACTTTTCCTTATTTCCACCCCCCATCCTTTCCCATCCCCCAATCCTAACATAAGAAGTTGGACATGGAGTGAGGGGATGAGGCTAGCTGCCAAGTCCACTTAACAGAGGTGCACACACAAGTGTGGGGTTCAGAGTAGGGGACTGTTGCCTTTGCTTGCCTCCCCTCCTATCCCTGTCCTATGTAAGCACTACACTTAGGGAATGACAGCCCTAGGAAGCTTTCTTTGTATCTTATTTGTCACCTGGACATTTTCTGTTTTGAGGACCCTGTGATATAGTATCCTTCCTGCAGAAGCGATCCTTGCTGAACTTGGGGATGGGGAAAACTCAAGAGCATGTATAAGGTTACCTAATAACACAGGGAACTGAAAGCTGGCAGCCTTGCTAGAACCTGAACCCAGGCAGGGGCTCTGTATACCTCATATATCTTTTCTCTTCCAGAGTTCTGAAGATATCCGGTGCAAGTGCATCTGTCCACCTTATAGAAACATCAATGGGCACATTTACAACCAGAATGTGTCACAGAAGGACTGGTAAGGCATTACCCATGGGCTGGCCCTTGGCTGCTTATTTATCCTCTGAGGATATTCCAGTTTATTCTAGCAAATGCCCTTGAAGGTATGGGTTTACTACTTGGACCCCAGACAATAGGTGTGTTCTTCCATTTCCATGGAGAATCTTCCAAAGGTATATTTTGTCCATGGTCACAGAACCAATTCCGTGGTCGTCATCAGCTGTATCAGGACCTATGTCTCTTAAATTCAAGCTGAAATGTTCCTGGTCAGAGTAGTAAATTTTTTTGTTGTGCTTTGAATTTTGGTCTTTAGTGATGTATACTAAATGGTGGTAGAAAAGTTGGGAGAGGTAGGTGTTACAGCCACATACTGTGGGATGCTCAACGCTTTTGCAAAGCTCTGTTACCTGTGTTACTCAGTGTCAGTCTCACAGCAGCTTTGTAAGACAGATGGAATGAGTATCGTTACCATTTTATAACTGCAGAGACTGCGGCCCAGAGAAAGATTTCAATTATATTCCTGGAGTCTTGAATTCATTTCTGGGTGTTTCACTTTTAAAAAGAGAACAATAACCAAGAATTCATTTAGAGAAAGGAAAACAGCTTGGTGAAGGGAAGTTTCAACACATTGTCTTGGAATGAATTGTTTAAGGAGCTGAAGAGCTTGAAGAGGAGAGGAGATGGGGACATACAATGGCTGCCCAAGACCCAGAGGAGGGCTGGCCTATTATGGGAGGTAGGGCCCATGGGGGCCAGTGCTTGTGAAGATTATTTACGTTCATTGTGTTTTCTTGGTGTAGAATTGGAGCCATTGCATGAAAGCTTTGGGGAAACAGACTTAAGCATGGGTCAAGGGAGCATTGCTTATCTAGGCAGTTTCAGGAGTTAGAAAGCCCCATCCTAAGGGAGAGCTGAGCACAGACAAGGTGAGGTACTGTAGAAGGGATTAACATTGGATCGGGGTATCTGGGTCAGTGTTGCTGCTACTTGGTATGTGTTGAGATCATCAGGTGACCTTTGAGAACATACGGATTTCTAGAACTGCCCCCTCCAGATTTTTTTTTTTTTTGAGACAGTCTTGCTCTGTCACCCTAGGTAGAGTGCAGTGGCATCATGATAGCTCACGGCAACCTCAAATTCCTGGTCTCAGCCTCCCAAGTAGCTGAGATCACAGATGTGCTCTGCCACACCCACCTAGTTTCTCTATTTTGCGTAGAGACCAGATCTCTGTCTGGCATAGGCTGGCCTCAAACTCTGACCTCAAGTGATACTCCCACCCGAGCCTCCCAGAGTGCTAGGATTATAGGCATGAGCCGCCATGCCCAGCCTCCCCTTCCAGATTTTGATTCAGCAAATATTGGCATGTGTGTGGGAATAACTTTTTCTTAAAGTTCTTTAGGTGCTTGTGATGCAGTTGATCCAGAGCAGTAGTTGAAGTTTGAAACTAGTTGAGTTTCCAACTCTGAGATTGAGATTTTCTGAGAGGCAGTCTAGTTAGATATAAAGACTTTGGATCCAGCTTTCCTGGCTTCACATCTAGCTTTGTCATTTGTTAATTGTGTGACAGATTACTTCATTTACTGTTTCTCCACTGTACTTTTGATTTCCTTATCTGTAAAATGGAGCATTATTTTGAGTGTTAAGTGAGTATACGGATGTGTGTGTTGTGCATGTGCACGCACACAAGCAAATCTAGCACTTAGAACAATACCTGGCATATAGTTAAGTGGTACAGAAATGTTAGCTGATGGTATTAATATGTATTATCATGCCTTACTAGAGGCTGCACAGATAATCATGGTCAAACTTATACCATAGCCCAAGAAAACTTGGGCTTCTCTTTTCAAAGCACTAGCCTGTTTCCTTCTAGTCTGATGGATTTCCAAAGTCCTAAAATTTGAAGGGTTGGGAGGAGCCCTAGTGACCTCCTTGTGTCTTGTGGTCATGGTTCATATGGCATCAGTCCATATACTGATGGGCTCTCCTACCCCTGCCCCAGATAACAAGTTCATATCCCATGCCCCTTGTGCAGGCAGGTGCTGGTGGCTGCTGTAGCACTCTCCTAGAATTATAGCCTGGAAACCCAAGCTTGGTTGCCCCCAAAGAATGGAGTCCTGTCTAGACCTCAGGCTATAGTTCATCTTTTTCTTCATAGAAGTCAGAATTGGAGGGCTGTCTAATGAACAAACTTACATCAGAACCTCAAGGCAGTTCCCTCAAGGGTGAGTGGGTATAAACCATGGTTGGGAAGAAAAACTCCAGGACATTTATCTTCTCCGGGAGTCACCACATGCTTGCATGGAGCTCTTAAAGTGTGGAGTGGAGCCTTGACTTTGGCCTTGATCTTAGCACCTTGGTGCTGGGCCAGTTTGAATGAATCTTCAGGTATCTCCCACATTTTTCACTCTGGTAGCGCATTTGCAGAGAGAACTCTTGTCCCCTTCCCCAGCTGAGCTGCCATCCTCAGATGAGTGGCCAAGTCACCTATGTTCAGTGCTGCTGGTACTCTGCCATCTAGCGTTGAGGGTTTATAACCACAGATGCAGCCGTTTTTCCCCAGGGGTGGGTCTGGCAGCAGAGGTATAATAGACAATTCCAGAGCAGGAAGGAACTAAATAAGTGGGCTAGTTCCTTACCTTTCAAACTTGTTAAAATAAAACACTTCTATAAACAAAAGCTGTTTTGGAAACACAAAACATGTAGAACATGGAATCAGAATTGCTCTGGCTGAGAGGGAAGCATCTTATATCCCGTCCCTCACCACCATGGTTTCTGTGCTACCCAGAAAAGCACAATCATCAAGTTCATCCCAGAGAAGTTAAAATATGTAGAATAAGTAGAGGAGCAGAGAATTAAACCCAGTTTTTTTTTTTAACTCTCTTCCCTTGGTGGCCCCTCTCAGTCCACAAAGACCTAATATTACTGGTCCCCAAAAGGTAAATGGGAACACTTAGGAGAACAAGAACTTGTGTCCTTGGGTTTCACCAATTCCCAGGGGAGCTTAAGACAAATACTTCAGCTCCTTATTGCTGTTTTCCCTCCCCCTCCCAGCCCGTTCCTCTGCATAACAGGGTCCCCAATTGAAGAACTCAGCTTGGCCTTTCCCAGCTGCTCCTGACATCACATCTTGGCCTGTGGCAAGTCCACAGACCCCACTCTGCCCTGGAATGACCTTCCACACCCAGGACTCAATGTGGCTCAGGGTAGGGAGGAATCTGGTCCCCAGGAGGCTTATAGAGACTTGCTGGAGAAGGGAAGGTGGCACTCCCTCTGGACAGTAGTGACAACTAAGTACATGTATGACCCTGGCCTTGTCTGTCAGCTCCTTGCGATGTACAAGTCCTGAAAGCATTATTTACAATAGGGGAGACCTTCATGGTGGGGAGGAGCAAGGGTTAGGCACATTTAGATACGCCACATCCTGGAGTCTTAAGGGAAGCAGAGTTCTCCCTAAAGGGACATCCTTGGTGCTGCCAGAAACCCAGCCCTGTAGCTCAGATGAACAGCCCCTGTTAGGCAAGGGTGGGCTAAGTGAGTTTACTCCTAAGACCTATAATTGATGTTTTTATGGAGCCCTGCTCTGGCCAGCACGTGCTGGGCACCAGGAACATGGGATTGTGTGAGGTATGACTGGCCCCAGTGCATTGTGAAGGGGTGGTGGCCCAGAGGAGATGAACACAGGTATCTGGCCATTGGGGAGGGGACAGAGCTCAGAGCTGAGTCTTCTCAATGGAAAGCCCAGGCTGGGCAGCAAAGCTGTGCATTTCTGGCAAGGATATGGAATGTGGCACATTCAGAGACCAGTCCAATAATCAGTCACTGGGGCTGGGTGAGGCAGGGTGGCAGGTGGTGGGCTGGAGTGAGGTAGGCTGGAACCCCATGCAAAGCAGCTGAATTAGCCCTTGCCCTGGGGGCTCTGTGGAGGCACTGACACAACCAGAGTTTTCTTCTGGTGAGATCACTCAGCTGCTGTGTGAAGATGTTGTGTGTTGGACAGGGTCAAACTAAGGCAGGAGGGCAGCAGGGAGGCTGGGTTGGATGTCTAGGGGAAACGTAGTGAGGGCCTTCTCTAAGACTCAGTGGTACAGGAAATACAGAGGATAGATTTTAGGAATTTCTAGGGAGGTAAGTTCACTGGCACTTGGTGGTGGACTCATAGATGAGAGAAAAAGGAGTGTCAAAGATGATTCCAGGGCTGACTTGGCCAGCTAAGTGGATGGTGGAGGTCTTCTCTCTGCCACTGAGAATACAGAGCCAGCATGCAGGACTAGGGAGTCAGGGCAAAGGGTATGCCGGGGTGAGGGGGAAGTTTGTGGTCCCTGTGGAATGTTGGGTGAGTGGGAAGTTTGTAGTCCCTATGGGATGCTGAGGTGAGGGGGAAGTTTGTGGTCCCTGTGGGATGTCGGGTGAGTGGGAAGTTTGTAGTCCCTATGGGATACTGAGGTGAGTTGGGGAGTTAGTGGTCCCTGTGGGATATCAGGTGAGTAGGGAGTCTGTCCCTTTGGGACATGCTGGATGGATCCTGTAGACACCTGGCTATGAGTCTAGCTCTTAAGAGAAGAGAGTTCCTGACTAGAGATCCTAATCTAAGACCCAGCAGCTTCTGAGTTGAACCTCTGGGGTGGATGTGCCACGCAGGGAGAATACAGCATGAAACAGGAAGGCAGCGGAAGGCACAGATTTAGGGAAGGTTGGTGGTTGTGAGGCCAGCACTGTGGGCAGTTGGGAGAGCTGGTCCTAATGGCCAGGTGCTTGGGCTGGGAAGGGCTTCTGGCAGCCTGACCCTTTATGAACCCTCTGCCCTCCCTGGGGGCACCCTTCACCTGTGTCCCACCCCTGCCTCTCACCTCCCCAGGCCTCCTGCTTCTGGTCTTGAGGTTTTGAGACCTTCCTGCAACCCAGTCCCATGGCCTGTTTGTGTCTGTTGCAGCAACTGCCTGCACGTGGTGGAGCCCATGCCAGTGCCCGGCCATGACATGGAGGCCTACTGCCTGCTGTGCGAGTGCCGGTATGAGGAGCGCAGCACCACCACCATCAAGGTAATGCGGCTCTCATGCCCTAGAGTCCCTGCGTGCCATCTCCCTGGCCCTGCCTGTCCTACACATATAGTATTTTACTTTATTCTGGAATATTCCAAATGACTGTGGGACTGGCTTTAAGGCTGGCCTAGTGCAGACACACAGACTCACGTCCCATGCCTTCCTGGAACTTACTTTCTTCTCTGGTGTTTTTCCAGTGGCCCTCATTACACCTAGCACCCTGGGAAAGCTCCTCAAGACTCCTTTTTCCCTCTGTTCTTTCCAGTTTTTTCCCTTTCTCTCTTCTTGTTCCTCTGATAAATCTCTTTTGAGTGGCTGCTCCATTCTGGGTCCATGTTGTATGCTGCAGGTGGAAAGGTAAGCCTGCCTGCCCAGAGCTTAATCCAAGTAAGCTCTCAAAGTGCCGTCTAACTCCTCTAAAAGGTGTCAGAGCTATGGGCCAGGGCTGGGTTTTGAGTGCTGGGGTCCTGGGGCTGGGAGGGGCATCAGATTGTCCTTTGGTTTTATTCCTAAACCTTCTTGTCATCAGTCAATTTGGTGAGTTCAGGAGAGAAATAGTAGACACAGCCACTGCAAAAGGAGAGAGGAAGGCACCACGGGGTCCTTATCCATTTCCAGGGTCCTGATCCATTCCTCTACCCCAGGCAGGGCTTGACTAGGCCTCATAGAAGCTATAGTGCCGCCCTAGTAGAGACTCTGCTGTGCCCTGAGCCTCACTGTGGTCTCTTAGTCCAGGTTCTTAGCATCCTGGGCCAGGCCATGCTCACTGATGCCTAACAGTGCTAGTTTGTAAGCCTGTTCTTGCTTATCCTTTGAAGAATGTGGAAATAGCATCAGAAAATAATCATCGTGAATTTAAAGACACCACTGAATCCGCTATCTCAGTGGTTCTCAACCTTCCTAATGCTGCAACCCTTTAATACAGTTTCTCGTGTTGTGGTCACCCAAGCATAAAATTATTTTCGTTGCTACCATAATTTTATTGTAGGGGGTCACCACAACATGAGGAACTGTATTAAAGGGTCACAGCTTGAGAACCAGCTCTATCAGGTTTCCTCTTCTGAGGCACATTTGGAGGGAGAGTGGTCATCACTGCTGTCCTTCCCTGCCTGCAGCAGGGAGTCCTGTACTAAGGTTCCTGTGTCCTCACCATGCAGGCAGAAAGTAGCTGTCTCTCCCCCCACGCAGGTACCGCACTATCCAATTGTGCAGACTGAGTTTCTTTCATCCTCCTGCCAGAGGTAACCCCTCCAGGAGCTTCCTTCTTTGAATTTGCTCCAATGGATCCCACCTTCTGGAGACCAGATGCCTGAGACCTTAATTTCAGAGCTAGATGTCACTTTTCCCTGTTTGGCAGGGAAGGTTCTTCCCAGCACGGGGACCTCATCAGATACCACTTCCTAATCCCTCATGTTTCCCTCAAGTCCTACTCAGGAGATGCTCCGCCCCCCTAAACTTTAGCATAGTAAAGACTCCGCCTCCATTCTCCTTCCCTAGGGTGTAGAGAGAGGGATCTGAGTATTCACCCTGTTTAAAGAAGCATGAGTGGCCGGGTGTGGTGGCTCATGCCTGTAATCCTAGCACTCTGGGAGGCTGAGGCAAGCAGATTGCTTGAACTCAGGAGTTTGAGAGAAGCCTGAGCAAGAGCAAGACCCTGTCTCTAAAAATAGCCAGACATTGTAGCAGGCGCCTATAGTTCCAGCTACTTGGGAATTAGAGGCAAAAGAATCTCTTGAACTCAAGAGTTTCGGATTGCTGTGTAGCTAAGGCGCTACAGCCCTCTACCAAAGGCGACCAGATGAGACTCTGTCTCAAAAAACAAAAAAAAAGAAAAAGAGGCATGAACACTGGTGCTTCAGTAAGGGAGAAAGTTGGTCCAATTGAACTTGCCAGTGGCTGAGCCAAACACCAAACTTGAAGGTCTCCTTTTTCTCACCCCCTCTTCACAGTCAAGGGAGGGCCAGGCCTGGGATCAGAAGCCAATGATGGCCAGGCTTTATGGAAGCAGAAAAAGCATTTGAGATGGAGTCAGCAAATCTGGGTTTAAGTTATACCTCTACCGTTTACAAGCCTTAGGGTCTAGGGTGAGTTCTTTTCAAACAGGTGATTTCTTTCCCCCAAGGGGCATTTAGAGGCGAGCAAAGGTACTTTTGTGGTCCCACTAGTTGAGGTGCAGAAGCTGCCTGCCCCATCTGTCCTGCACTCCACAGTGGGTAATGAGCCTGCCACCAGGTCTGTCCTCCCCCTTGCCTCCTGACCTCTCCACCTAGTTCTTCCTTGCTCTTAGTTTCTGATGCCCTTCAACCCTTTGTTCTGGACTCTTCTGTAGCCAGGCAGGCCCTATTTCTGCACCCCCACCCCTGGGAGCCTGTTGTGTCAGGCTCCAGACATCTCCCCTCTCATCTGTCTGCTGCCTTGATGCCTGCTCTTTGGGCTCTCTCGGGTTAAGACAGAGCCCATCTGTCTGAGGAGTAGGGCCCTCCCTTTTCCTTCCTGGCGCTCTTTCCCTCCAACCCACGTCACCTCCTACTCCTTTCTCAGAGAGGCACCTTAGGAAGAGCAGCCAGCAGAGCACAGATGGCACCAGGATAGACATACTTTTCCCATCCCTGACCCAGGATGTTGGTTCACAGTTGTGGCGGGTCTCCTCCCCAGGTCATCATTGTCATCTACCTGTCCGTGGTGGGTGCCCTCTTACTCTACATGGCCTTCCTGATGCTGGTGGACCCTCTGATTCGAAAGCCGGATGCGTACACTGAGCAACTCCACAACGAGGAGGAGAATGAGGTAACTGGGGCTCTGGGGCCAGGGCCCTGCTCCCAGGTTGTGAGTCCCCAGTGTAGGACCCAGGGTGGCGCCTGTGGCTCAGTGGGTAGGGCGTTGGCTCCATATACCGAGGGTGGCGGGTTCAAACCTGGCCCCGGCTGAATTGCCAGGTGTTGCGGTAGGCGCCTGTAGTCCCAGCTACTCAGGAGGCTGAGGCAAGAGAATCACTTAAGCCCAGGAGTTGGAGGTTGCTGTGAGCATTGTGACGCCATGGCACTCTACCAAGGGTGATAAAGTAACACTCTGTATCTACAAAAAAAAAAAAAACAGTGCAGGACCCAGAAGAGCATCACTTGGACCCAGGTGGGGTGGGTGTCTCCTTTGCTCTCATTTCTATGCTCCAGGTTGCTCTCCTCCTGTTCAGATGAGCAGGAGGTGGCCCTGGATGTCACTGACCCTGGCCTCATTGCACACTGAGTGAGCCGTGTCTTCCTTCATGCCGTGTGTCTAGGCAGTGGGAAGAGAACCCATCAGGGCCAGTCACATGTAGTGGTAGATACACATAATACCCTGTTGTTCAGACACTGGTGACAAGCTGGTGGGATACTTGGAAGCGGCAGATTTATTCTTTTGTTCACTGATCCCACAAGCATCTGTTGAGCACTTGCTCAGTTCAAAGCACAGCCCTGGGGTCTTGAGGGAAAAGCAGGATTTCAAGAGTGAAAGAGGAGTAAGGTAGATAGTGGTGCCATGTAGGGGGCCTCGCTATATATGTATGAGGGATTTTGAGCATTTCAAGGATAAAGGTAGGCCTGTAGAAGTAGGGGCAAATAGAGCTGGCCAGTAAGTGTGGGCTAGATTATCACAGGCCTCAGATGTCAATCTAAAGGTTTGGGCTTTATTCATTAAGGAAGGTGGGGAACCGCTGATGCCAAAGAGTTACGGACACCGTAGAGAGGAAATCAGGGTGGGATGGAAGGGCATAGCTGAAGAGCTCCTCATGGGAGCAGGATGGGGCGTGCACTGTGGTGATGGGATGAGCCGGCATGCTCCCTAGGAGAACAGAGGAACCTCCTTGCCGAGTGAAGACTGATAGTCCCTTGTGCCTCTCTCCCTCACTCACCGGCACAGCAGCCAGCTGGGTGTAGGAGACTCAGGGTACCTAGCAGGTTTGCCAGCAGGGCGGACTGCTCCAGGCTGCAGCAGCCGAGGCACACAGGCTCACTGTTGCTTCTGCTCCAATGAGCTTTGTGCCTAGGGCCTTGCTGCTAGAAGACCCTCTGTTTAGCCATGGAATGAGCAAGGCATTCCATGATGTGTCCAGAGGAGCAGCTAAAGGGGAAGCGTCTCAGCCGAGTCCTGGGAGAATTAGTTGAAGAAACTGAGAGATGTTTAGCTTGTGGGGGATAAAACCAACTCAAGGAGGCACATGATCACTGCCTTCAGAAATTTGTAGGAGCAAGCTTAGCCTCACCCAGGGACAGAGGACCCACAGCTGGGACTTAGAGGAGGAGATTTAATAAACTGGAAGAGGAGTCTTCTTGCTGGCAGTGTGATCTAAGGATGGAGCAGGTGGGTTCCCCTGCAAGGTCATGAGGAAGTTTCCCACCAAAAAGAGAATGCAGGGCTCAGGTCTTACGTGTGAAACTGCCAAGGGGACATGGGTCTGGGCTGGCAGAACAGAATAGGTCAGGTCAAGGAGGAAGCTCTGGCTGTTCCCACCAACCCTGTTGTCCCTTCTGTGTACAGGCCTGGGCTGTTTCCAGTCTGCCCGAGGCTACCAGCTAGTATGAGTTTGGTCAAAGGTGGAGCTGAAGGATTCAGCCTTGCTCTGTTGGAGCTGGGGCCTGGGTGGCGGTGGCGCTGGCCGTTGGGTGGTCTGTGTTCAAGAGGAAACCTTGCATGCCTACCTGGTTATTAATGTAGAGTAATAGCAGCTCTGATAGGGAGGAGCATTGCTAATAAACACCCAGCGATTAGGGGTAATGTGGTAATTGTAGTCCTGGCTAGGGGAGTAATTGAGAGATGCAGCCTGATGATTTTCCTGGAATGCATGGCTCTCGGGCACAGCCTTGTCATCTCTACTGCCATCCTAGCTATGGAGCCAGAGGGAGGGCAGCTTGCCGTCTCCGGGTCTGAGCCCAGGCCTCTCTTTACCCCAGGAGACTCCCACTTAGAGCTTGTATGAAGGGCTTTAGGGAGTAAGGAGGGGTTAGCTTTGGTCAGCCCATTTCCCAGAGGTGGAACTTGAGTCAGAGAGTGGACGTTGATTTCCTAGGTTCAAGTTTTGGCTCAGGAAGGAGGATTATCTGAGGAGGGTGACTTGGAGGGCAGTCGACTGTAACAGGTGGCACTCAACACCAAAGCTGGCAAGGCCACCTCTGTTTTATAGAGGAGATTCCTGCCCTGGGTGGACAGGATGATACTGCCTCACCTCCCACCCCGAGGTTCTAAAAGGTCATAAACATGTTCAGTTTCTTGGATACCTGGATCCGAGGTGCAGCAAACTCTGGCTGATTGAGGGCCATGGCGGGTGGATCTCATCATGCCCTTGGGATGGGTAAGAAGATGCCCTCTAGTTCCTCATTTGATATCCCCTCTTCATCCCTCACTCATCTCCTGGGATTCTATATGGTATCCCTGTCACAGGTACCTGTGGTTCAGCAGCTCCGCTTCTCCTGCTATATTCAGAAATGCTGCAGGTGGCACCGTGTTGAGATTTGCACAGGTCTTGTGTCTGCCCTCAGGGGTATAAGCTTCAAGACAGCCAAAGCCAGGTTAATGAGCAGGGACCATAAAGGCCTGTAGTAAGGTCCAGCCTTATGAGGTAGGTGGTCAGGTGAGGAAGCTGGATGGATGCTTGGGAGGTTCCTTCCCACTGGACAAGGGCTGGGGAAGTTGTCTCTGTCTTTGTGCTTGTCTGAGGAGAGATTTCTGGCAGAGGGGGATTTGCAGAGGCAGCTTCAGATGGATGGGAAAGTGACAGGCAAACTGCTACAGGGAGGGTGGACAGGGTACCGGGGCTACACACAGCCCAAGGAGCTGGTCTTTACGGAGACTGAGGCCCTAGTCCTGCGTGGTGAGAGGTAATCTGCTGGCCCGCTCCACTCAGTGCACAAGGAAAGGAAATGTGGGGAGACTTGGGATTGGGGGGCAGGGAGAGAGTGGTCATAGGCCCACAGCTGAGCAGCAGCAGAGCCAGAGCTGTAGCCATATGTCTGGGTTTATTAATGGTCTAGAGAGTATTTTCCTTAAGAAAGAGGCTATAACCTCAACACTTTGGGAGGCTGAGGAGGATCGCTGGAGTTGGAGACCAGCCAGGGCAACATAGGGTAACCCTGTGGCTAAAAAGAAAAAGAAATTAGCTGCATGTGGTGGTGGATTCCTATAGGCCCAGTTACTCAGAAGGCTGAGGTGAGAGGATCACTTGAGCCAAGTGTTTGAGGCTGCAGTAAGCTGTGATTGTGGCACTGCACTCCATCCTGGGTGACAGAGCGAGACCCTGTCTCCGAAAAAAAAACAAAAGAAAAAGAAAAACAAGACAAGACCATGTCTCCCCTGGGCTGGAGGGATTTAGTTTTCACCACAAGACCCAAGAAGCACAAAGTTGGAACAGCCTCTCAGGGTTCCTTGAAAGAACACCTAGGCCTGCACAGCTAGGTGACTTTAGAAGCAAACAGTATCTAAGCTCCAGAGGCTTCCAGACCCCTTAGAAGTCAGAGGTGAGATATGGAGGTCAGAGAGTTCTCAGGGTTGGGGGCCCCTTGGCTCCCGTGGCTAGGTGCTCTCTTGCCCTGGAGGTGGAGGACTGGAAGAGGAGCTCTCTTGCCCGGGAGGGTGGAGGACTAGAAGAGGAAGGGGAGGCCTCCCCCGCAGCCTCAGCCTGAGTCCGTGGAGGGAGATGAAAGCCTGTCGTGTTCCCTTTGAAAGCGCTGGCAGAGCCTCAGTGGACCCAATTGCTGGGCGCTGCCTCCCCTGGGATTCCAGCCGCATTAGGCCTAATCCCTGGGCTCAGACACCCTTTGAAAGGAGGAAGCAAGCTTGTTTGCTGGGGCAGAGACGGCAAACAGAGCTGTTTTAGATGTGCAGGTTGGACCCTCTTTGAAGAGAGACATAGAGCTGCTCTGAGGCTCGGATGTCTGCTACTCACAGAGGTCTTCAAAGTGCTTACCCTCCCGGGGAGGTGGGCAGAGTTCTGAGCCCTCTTTGGGAGATGGTATGCCGGGGAATTAAGGAAAGAGGATGGTGATGTGGGAACTAGAAAACACATAGGTACTAGGGAGAAGAGAAGACTCAGACCACCGAGGCATGATCTCCCTTCCTCTCTGAGGAGGAGTACACAGCTGTTGAGCTGAGGGCCCTGGCCTAGGGGAGCTGACAGTGAAACACGAGGGCAGTTCAGACAGCTGCCTCTCCCCTGAGGACAGGACAGAAAGGTGGGTGATTCAGTAAACATTTCCAGAGCCTCCATTAGGGCCAGCACAACACAATAGTTAGGCATACAGCTTTGGAATCACGGTCCCAGGTTGAAGTCGAGCTCTGCCCCTTACCATCCACGGTGCTAGCTTCATGGTTTAGTTTTCTAAATCTGAAATGGGCATAATCCTTCGCACCTCCACATACCTGTTGGGATAGTGGGCATGGGAGCTATACAGGTGTTTGCTTGTCCTTACAAATGAGATATGTCTTGGGCCTTAACGCTTAAGCAGTGTTCAGGTTGCTGCAGGGAAGGCTGAGGGGCAGCACAGGTAGAAAAAGGACAGGTGGACAGTCAGACGATGGGGCAAAGGGGAGATGAGACTGGGCATATACAGCTCAGCCAGCCCAGAGGCTGCCATGTGCAGCAGGGTGTTATCTGTAAGCTACTGCGTCACCAGCCACAGTTTTTGAGCAGGGGAATGGCATGATTTGGGCTGTCCCAGGAAAGTGACTCTGGCAGCAAGAGGCAGTAGCATGTAGGTCAGGGTGAACCTCAAAGCAGAGGGACAGTCAGATTTGGCTAAGCGGGAAGGATTTGGGTTAAACTTGGAAAACTCAAAGAGACTGTGTAGTCCCCTTGCTAACGGGCCATTTTTTGCTGAGTTGCTGGTAAGTGATAAATAAGACTGTCTGGTCCTACTCCTCTGCCTGGGATGGGAGAGAAGGGGAAGCCAGAGAGGGAAGAGCACATGAGGTGGGTTCTCTCTTCCCTTACTCTCTTTGTCATCAGAGAGACTTAACCCCAGGCTAGTGCCAACACAGAGCCAGGGCTTCTGGGCAGGCTAAAGAGTGTTCCATCTGGGCAGCTTGGTAGCCTCCAGGGTAGTTTATCAGTTCAGGTTTATTCTCACAGATATCGGGGTTCTGCCAGGGCTAGAGAGAAAGGCCTTGCTTGATGTTCCTGGCACCCAGGTCTTTTCCAGGTGCTTAGTTCTGCTCTAACCTTGGGGACTTCTTTGGTTGTCCATGTTGGCTGTCCCTAAGGGAGAGCTAAGTCTGGTGGGCCAGTGGCTTTCTAGGTGCCTCTTCAGGGCCCAGCTCATCTAGAAGGCCAAGCGGGAGCAGTGAAAGAAAGCCCCAGCGGAGTCCTAGTGTAAGAGCTATGCAGACTTGGGTTCAGAATCTGACTTACTGTGCAACCTTAGTAGCAGATGACTCACCTTTCAGGAGCTTCAGCTCCCCCATCTACAAGAAGGGGATGATATTACACATTTGCCAGGTTTATGAACCTGGGAATAATCCACATAAATGACTAGCAGAGTGCCTGGTACATAGTGGCACTTGTCATGCTGATCTGGTCCCCTGGGGAACCCATGCACATCAGAGGTCTTTCCCCCTTGCTTGGCAGGGGCTCTACCCTCCACCTTTCCAAAAGGGCTCTTTGCCTCCCTGGGTCCCAGAGACCCAACCTCAGAGGGGAAGGGTAGGGAGTGGTGATTGGATTTCTCCTGCTTCTCCCAGCATCCTGCCGCAGTACCAGCAAGGATGAGGCCCCACTCTGGGCCGTCTCTAGAACAGATGTGGAGTCTCTAATACCTTTTAATCAGACTATTAGCAATGGAAACAGAGCCTCTCAGCAACAGCTTTCCCCCACTTAGGAGCTGTTTGTTAAGACTTTACATGAAGGGGAAACAAATGATACTGTGGTAATGTGGTGAATTTCAGCATGTTCCCTTAATGCTCTGCTCTTGGCTCTCCCTGGCTTCCCCTGAGATGCTCAGCAGGAGAAGGAGGGCAGGGCTGAGACTGTCCCTCCCCTCCCAGCCGGGCATCCTTCACTGGGCCCTGTCATGAGGACTCTGGTATCAGAAAGGATGAGATAGGACATGGGGAGGAAGCAGAACTGCTCCAGCCCCCAGAGCCAGGATGGCCAAGTCCAAGTGGGCCAGCGGCTTCCCAGGTGTCTCTTTAGAGCCCAGCTCATCTAGACTGCCACACAGGAGCAGAACTGGGTGGAGGCTTGTCCTTAGCAGATGCAGCCCAACTAAAAGGTGGCACAGCAGCTGTGGTGAGTTTTCACAGGTGCTCCCCCTGGCAGTGGGCTGCTGGCTTTCCAGCCCTTTCCCCTGCCTACTCGGTCCCAGCGCTAGGGCTGATGCCAGCAACCACTGCTGTTTGCTTATTGTCTCCCAGGTGCTGCCAAGGCTTTACGTTCAGTGTCTCATTGAGGAGATGCCTCTTTAGTCTTCACCTCATAGACCAGGAACTAGGTTCAGAGAAGATGGCAACTTGCCCAAGGTCAGATATCTGGTAGAGGTCAGAGCCAAGATTCAAAGCCAGATTTGTTTGATTCCAGAGTTTTCTTAACTGCTGCGCTAAGCTACCAGAGGGAAACTGAACATTTCTTGAGCTCCAGCTCTGTGGCAGCCGTGATAGCAAGTGCCTTACATATATCATCTGACTTGGCCACAGCCCCTCTACTGATCATAAAGCAGTGTATTTCAAGCTGGGTCACAGCCCGTTAGGTCATGAAATGAATTTTGTGGGTCATGACCAGGCCTTATAAAAGATGAAATGGAAGAGTGCAGAGAATATCAGACCGCATCATACTAAATACTGTTTCCCAAAACTTCTCTGTGCCATGTGTATATGTATACGTGCATGTATATTAGATGGTCTGATAACTAAAATTCCTACTGACAATATAGTGAGAAAAAGTCTCACAGATTGGATTTGTCCCATTGAAGCTTAGAGAAGTAGTCACTTGTCCAGGACACACAGCTGCTCAGTGGCTGAGGTGCCTACTCCCAGCTTCTACTGTAGACCTGGCATTCCACCTGTGAAATGGGCCCAGGGCGTCTAAGGCCAGAAGGGGTGGGTCACCAGCCCAGCCATAGAGCCCAGGAGTCCCAGTGGCACCTGCCTGATCCCCGATATCTGCTTCTTAGGTATCACCTGATCTTCACCTAGCCTGGCAGAGGAGGCCTTCCCCAGGGGCTAGACAGGAGGCTCCCAGAGGACAGTGTCCTTCTGACTCACTTTTAGAGATGAGTGCTCACAAGATGAAAGACTAATTACCCAGAGCCGCAAGGTTGATGGACCCCCGCCTAGCTGCATCTGTAGCCAGCCTCCACTCCGCATTGCCCACCCTTCCCTACCCTCACTAACCCCCCGCACCATCACCCCCACCCCCAGCCTGGCAGCTGCACGGTGACAGAAGCCTTGCCAGCTCAGGGCATTAGAAGCAAAGTTGCATTTACTGGGCGGCTCTGGGCTTAGTGAGGTGTGCTAATCCCTTAAGAGATGTGTGGCAGGAGATGAGAGGCAGGGAGAGCTAGGGAGGAAATCCCCACAGGAGTGTAGGCCTGGCCCTCGGCTCTAATTCCCCCCAGAGATCAGGTTCAGGTCCTGCAGGAAATGCATGGGCTCCAAAGCTTCAGAGGCAGAGAAGTGGTAATTAGGGGAGGATGCTTTTGACGATAGAAGCAGTTCTGAGAGCAAAGGGGAAGGGGGGTACTAGTGGGGGCAGATAGAGAAGGAGCTGAGCTGCCCTAAGCTATCAAAGGAGGGAGTGGGCCAGACCAGGCTCTGCAGTGGGAATGCTTGGGTCGTGCTCCAAACTTCCATCCCCGCTGGACTCTCTGAGTGATATCACATCCCTTCTTTCCCAGGAAAAGTTAGCAGATCCTGTGGATTTTGATCTTAAGATGTGCTACCATCTCAGGGTAGTTTGACTGTGGCCCCTGGGCCTTCCTGCCACTGCTGGGCCCTGGTGGGCAGGACAGGGGGTTCCTCAGCCTAGGTGCAGTCCAGAGTGTGGTGCGTATTCTCAACAAATGTTACTGAGTGCTCTGCCTAAGTGAAGTCTTAAAGCCTACACTTGGCATTCTTCTTGAGAGTTAGAAATAGGCAGAAAAGAGAGCCTGGGAACCTGACCTGAGCTGACTGTGTTATTGTGGCCCCAAAATGTGCTCCTTGGAGTGCTTCCTTTCCCAGGCCCAGGGAGGGGAAGATTCTACGTGCACTCAGTGCAGATTATTCAGGCACTAAGGCCTCTAGCAGGCCAGCACACTGTGCCAGGCTCAGCAGATGACAAGGCAAGGTCCTTGGAGAGTCCCAGCCTCCCATTCTGGGGGGAGGTGAGACTTTGGGGTGCTCATGGGACATCCTTTCCATGTCAGACTTTCAGGACCTGAGCCCCCTCTAGCTCACCATGCCAGATATTCTCTTTTTTCTCCCCACTACAGGATGCTCGCTCCATGGCAGCAGCTGCTGCATCCCTCGGGGGACCCCGAGCGAACACTGTTCTGGAGCGCGTGGAAGGTGCTCAGCAAAGGTGGAAGCTGCAGGTGCAGGAGCAGCGGAAGACAGTGTTCGATCGGCACAAAATGCTCAGCTAGATAGGCCAGGCCATCAGGAGGCCAGGCTGTCAGCCGGGGGGATGCACAGTACCAGGGAGCCGCTCCTCCCCTCCCAAAGCCAGTCTTCCCCAGGTCTTCCCTGTAAGAGCCCATGGCATTTTTCCTTCTTCTCCCTCTCTTTAGAAATGTCGTATTCAGCTTGTTGTGATTAGGGAAGAGTGACGAGGTCTCTAATCTCTGCTGTCTCCTCAGGTCTTTGGGGTTGATAGGAGGGGGAAGGCAGGCGAGAGGGAATGGAGACATTCTAGGTGGCCTCTGGAGTGGACGGCATCACTCCCTTCTTGTTCCATCCTTACCACCTTTCCAGTTCCAAATCTTGGGACTTGCATTACCCCTTGGAAGATGGAGCTGAATCATCAAGAACTCAGTGTCTGGGAGGAAAATATGGCCCAGCACTTCGCACATGCTCCTTTCTGCCATGCTTCTTACTCCCGCCGTCCTCCCAGCACCTCACCTGGGTCTAGCCCCTACAGCAGCTCTTACGGGAGAGCTGAGCCCACTGTGGTCTGTGGGCACGTGGAAGCTTGGTGTTCCTTCGGCCCACACACTCCTGCTTACTCTGCTGCCTGAAAGCACTCCCACTTCAAGAGGCTGGGCAGTCCCCCTACCTCTCCCTGGTGTCTGTAATTGCTGAGTCAGATGATTGGACCACATGACACAAGAAGTTCAGCAGTGCGTCTGAATGCCATAGCTCCTGTCCTTGGATCACCATTTGGTCCCTGAATTTCATTGTACCCATGCATGGAGAGAAATGTTTGTCCTTTCTGTTCTCTGTAAATCAAAGAAGCCATCATTAAATTGTTTTATTTCTCTCACTTGCTGGATTTTAAAAGCTTTAGGGAACTAAGGATTTTCCCCAAGTGTCCTGTAAGTGTGGTGTCCTAGAGAGGGAACAGAGAACATTATTGTCCTTGGTAGGTCCAAGCAAAGAAGTAGAGCTTTGGGAAGTCCAGGTGGCTATGGCAGACCCACAGGAGGATCCAGGCCAAGGCCCAGGCTTGTCAGAAGTCCTCCTCTCTGCTGAAGAGGAAGGGGCCTGGCAGCTGCAGCTACTGCTACTTTACAGGCTCCTACATTTCAAGGAGCACAGGTGAGCTGGCCCTTGGAATGAGCCTGAGATTTTATTTGTTTCATCTTTGTGGAGCTCTGAACAGGGTCTGGTGGCATCCCACTATCTTACAGATACAGGAAATGCTGCTCACCGCAAGACCAATAAGTATTCAAATGAAAACCAGTAGGTAATAGGAGGGGGCAGGGTGAGGGAAGCCAGGAGAGTGGAGCTGCCCTGTAGAAGGCAGTGTCAGCACCTTCCCGAGGCCATCCCCAGTGGCCCAGCTCTGCATCAGCCCCACCCACGTTGCATGGTGTGCAGGTGCACCCAAGGGGTGTAGAGGCACGGTCTATTCTGATTAATGTTTCTGCCCTCGGTTTGTCCAAATAAGTCTGTACTGAGAACCTTTGCTGGGTTGTTGGTGACTGATGGGGGCAAGAGAAAAATGTGAGGTGGGAGTTTGAATTTCCAACAGTTTTCCAAAGTTTAGAACCACCAATCTTCAACTGGTGTTCCGTGGCACACTAGTGTGCCCTGAGAGGGTCTTAGGTATGCTGCAAAAGTTTTTGAAGATCAGTAATTAAAATTATTTTCAAAAGAAGTTCAAAGCACAGTAAGTATATTCTTCTTTTACTCTTTTTCTTGATCAACATAATTTAAGTGTGCTGCAGAAAGTTAACTGTAGGCTCAAATGTGCCATGAGATTTAACAAAAGGTTGAAAAACACTAGTTTAGAGCTAAGTACAAGTACTAGAGATGGCCTTCCAGGAGCAGCAGAGACTTTGGTGTTAGTGGAAGCAAGTAAGGGACACAGCCAAGAGGGGTCTGAGTTGGTTGCTTAGCAGGAGGTACATAATGCCAGGCTGGGACACAGGCACCAGTACTGCTGTCTTTGCCAGTGTTCATTTGCTGGGCATGTGGTTGGAATATACCAGGGCCAAGCACTGCCTTGGAAGCTACACTGGGCCCATTTTATCCTGTCAAGATGGGGATGCACTTATTTAAGAGGCAGACAAAAGCAGGGCTTCCCAAAGGGAAAGATGGGGTATTAGCTTATCAGGAATAACCAGTTCAGAAATTAGTGTTTAACATTAACATATCTGCCTTCTAAAACTACTGTACCTGGAGGAAACCTCAAGTGCCACGTTTCTCTTAGTCTTGGGTAAGTCCTATGATGATCCAGCCTGGCTTTAATACAATTGCTACCAACTACAGATAAGTCCAGATATAAATTAGCCCAGCACATGAAAATTTATAAAACATGCAGAGTGACTGTCACTTTACATAAAAATTCAGCTAGTAACCAAACATCTAAATATGTTCTAACTTTGCATACAAGCTGATTTCCATACAGCTCCAGAGGCACACCTCATTATCTTTCTGTGAGTAACGGAATGGGGAGCCCCAGCAAACCGGCCAGCCACACTGTTCTGCAGTTGATTGGTCCTGCCTGGAAAAACAACTTACCTAGGTTTGGCCCTGGGAGCCTCAGAAGTGTTCCCATAGTTAGAGGCTGGCAGTAACCCCGTATGTGGCTCAAAGGGTGTGAATGGAGAGGTAGAGTCCAGCCCACTTCCACATGGTCTCTGTTCTTCACTCAGCCCAATTGTATCACCCTCTTATTCCTGTTAACCTGGTTTCCATCCTTACACATCGTCAGCAAAATCCAGCCTGACTTCTCTGCTCCTCCCTGGGCAAATCAGTTCTGGCACAGGGCTGAGGGTGGTGACAGCAGGTTCATAGTTTCCTTCATGCCCCCACAGGGGCCATTAATCCTTCCTCAAGACTCTTGAGGCCACTAAGCAACCTTCCTATATTTCCTCTTCTCCCTCCCTTAGAAAATCTTGACCTACTTCAAGGAAATTGAGGCCATCAATTGTGATCTCTTAACCCCTAACCCCCATCTGCTATTTGTACTCATTATGACCAGCTCTGCTGTGGTCTTGGGGTGAGTGTGTCCCTTTTGTCCAGAGCCAACACCCACCCTGTTCTCCCTGGAACCTCCATCATTTCTTCGTCTTGCTTTACTTCCTGGCCCTTCTCAGCATAGTAACATGTTCATGTCCGCTGCCTATCAAGAACCTTCTAGGGGCTCTATACTCAACTCTGGCTACAATGAAGTCTCCCTGTCTCTGTGCCCTTCACTATCCACTCCTGGTCCCTCTCCCCATGGCCTTGCCAGCTGACCTTACTCTCCATGCTCCACTGAAACAGTTCTCAGCAAGGTCACAGGTGGCCCTGTAATTGCCAGTCCCGGAGGATGTCTTATCTGTTATTATCTTTCTGGCCCTCTCCACTACACTTGATACTGTTGATCTTCCTCCCCGTTAGCAAATCCTGTGCCCAGCTTCTGGGACCTTGCCTCTTGGGTTGCCTCATTCTTTTTTTCCATCCCTTCACCCTAAATGTTGCTATATCCCAGGCTTCTATTCTCAGCCTACTCAGCTCTGTCTAAGACAGTGGTTCTCAGCCTTCCTAATGCCGTAATGTATTTTCATTGTTAAAAAGGTGTCTAAAAGGAAGCCATGCAGCCCTTCCCATCCCAGTCCAACCCCGATGAGAACCACTGATCTAAGACGTCACGTCTTTCATGATGTTCATTCTAGAATCTCTATCTCTAGCCCAGACCTGACCCACCTTTGAGTTCCCAGAGTTGTCTCTCGGATCTCAGTTGGAGTTCCCCTGAGCACCCCAGAGACTGTTTAAAATCAGCATGTCTAAGCTTAAATTCATCTTTGCCTTAAAATTGGCTTCTTTTACATTAATTGTTCAAGCTAGAAGGGTGAATCAGGTCTGGGCTAGAGAAAGAGATTCTAGAATGAACACCACGAAAGACATTACATTTTAGGTTGAGTTGAGTAGGCCGAGAATAGAAGCCAAGGAAATAGCAACATTGAGGGGGAAGTGAAGGAGGTCATCAATTCCTGACTCTTCTCTTGTCTGTAGCTGTTACATCCAATTGCTCACAAACTCCCACCAAACATACCTCCAAATAGTTCTGGGATTTGCCCCCTCCTCAGTCCTAGCACAAACCCCTCCAAATAGTTCTGGAATTTGTCCCCTCTCCTCAGCCCCAGCACAAACATTCATTTCTCATGGGATAAAGCAGTTCTTGTTAGAGCCTTGAGAGAGCTTGCTTTACTCTGATCATGTCATTTCCCCCTTCAAAATCATCAGCGGCTCCCCATTTTCTAAAGTATGAGTTTTTTCCTGGGGTCTATAAGGCCTCAAGGCCATGGTCTGCCTGCCCCTCCAGACTTTGGCCCCAGCACCAATTGGCAGGAGTCATGGCGTGGGGTACATGGTCACCTAGGTGAGTGCTGCATCTGAGATGCCAGGCAGGGAGTTGGCCGTGAGCTGCCCCAAGTGGCTCTGTGTCCTGAGTGGGGGGACACCAGCAGCTCCCACAGCTCAGGCCCTGCCCTATGGCCTGAAGAGGGAACTGAGCTTAAAGAAGTGATTGATAGGAGAGGGGTGCCCCAAACCCGTGCTTGCCATCTGTCCCTGAGTACTTGCCCTCCACTGTGCAGGCATCATTGGGAGGCAGGGGTGGAATGGGCAGAATGTGGGCCCAGAACTAGGAATTGACCTGACTTCTCAACCCAGCTATGCCCTCTGGCAATCCTTAACTCCTCTGTGCCAACCTCCTCACCTGCAGTAATACCAGAGACTAGGCCTTAGCATGCGTAAATGCCCATTAAATGATGGCTACCACGAGAGGGCTGGGACTGAAAACTGCCTGAAAGACCAGTCCCCACTTGGGAAAGCGAGTGGGACAGTGAAGAACGTGAACTCAGCCCAGTAACTTGGGTGTAAATCCTAACCCTGCCACTTATCAGCTAGGCAGCTTAAATTTCCAACTCTGTATGTCTCCATTTCCTCACTGCGAAATGGGGAAACAACTGCCACCTGCGCTGGGTTGTCGTAAGGATTACGTTGTTCACACGAATAAAACACCCATAGCAGCCTCCCCATAAGCACTCGGGGCGTGCTGGCTGTTCTCCCTCACATCGCAGTCACTGCTCATGTGCCCTCCCCATCAAGTCACAGTTCTGCGGGTTCAACAGGGACTTACTTCTCAGCATTAGCAGGGGCCCTTCAGGCTCCAGAAGACCCTGACCCTCTGCTGGATCCCACCTAGTTGAAATTCCACTCCACGCTTCAGGGAGGGGGGTGATTCCTCCTCTGGTCCTCTCAGGCTGGCAAATGGATCTGCAGTCCCTGTGTCCTCCCCAGGAATGGAACTGAGTACAGAGCCTAGGCTGCGGGCAGACTGGGTCCAAGGGCACCTGGGCTTCCCTGATTCCTGCATCAGGGTGGCCTGGAGGGCCAGGGTTCAGACCGGGAGTCAGGAGCCCCAGCCCTGGCTCTGTTGTTACTTGCTGTGTGACCTCAAGCAGGGGAGGCCTCCTCTCTGAGCCTCAGCCTCTCTAGATAGAGACAGAGGACATTACACTAGCCCGAGGTTTCTCAAAGTGCAGTTCATATTTGCGATTTTAGATGGTTCCCCAAAGAATAATTTTTACTCCAGTACTTACGTAGTTAGTAAGAAAAACATTATTAGCATATACACCATGGTTTTTTCAGATATTAATGCTAAGGACAAGTAAAAAGGAGCGGGGCAGTGAGTATATGTGAAGAAAAATACTGGGGAAAGAGTACATATGGTACTATAAATGGCAGGGATTTTGGAAGCAGCTGTGCGCTAATGCTGCCCAGTTGGGCCCCTCAACCAACTGATATCTAGGAGAACTTCCAATCTACATCTGTAAACTCCTTACTCTCTCCAGACTTCAGTCCCCCCATTGATGACCAGGAATACAAAAGTTCAAAGAGAGGGTTTTCTCAAAGCTGTGTCCCTGCAGTGGTGTAAAGGCAGCTCCGACCAGACCCCGCATGGACACACACGGGAAATCCTGGACCTTCCCTAGCCCAGAAGGGCATTGTGGGGTAGTGGCCAAGAGTGTAGACATCAGAACCAGACTGCCAGGATCCAGATCCCAGTGCCGACTCCTAGCTGTGTGACTGCAGGCAAATCAGTCTGTCTTCATCCCCTCAACTAAAAAAATGGAAATAGTAACTTGCCTCCCTCATGGGGACGTTGTGAGTGATAAATGTGTGTGAGAGTGTGTGTGAAACAGGGCCTGGCATGTAGTGAGTGCTCGTGGGTAGAGTTGGTTACTGTTCTCTGATATGCACACAGTGGCAGAAGGAGGATCTCCCAGGGCAGCTGAGAGAAGTCCCTGTTTGCCACTGAGCCCAGTCCCCAGGCTATGTCTGCCTGCAGTGTAGGATTTGATACAGAGGGAGGGTGAGGACTAGAGGCTGGAACACGGGTCTCCCCAGTGCCAGCACAGGCCTCTTCCCTGGAGCCTCACTGGGCAGGGGCTGGGCTTTTGCTTTGCAGAAGGCTGAACTAGCAGGCTGCATGTCCCTGGGCAAACCCCTTTCCTCTGTAGGTGCTGCTTTCCTCAGCAGACTACCTAGGAAGGTGGCCTTGGTGGCCTCTAAAGGGCCCCTGCAGCCCTGGCTTAGGCAGCTCTGCAGATGTGCAGTATAGCTGCCTTGCGGTCCCCAGCAGTGCTGTCTGGGTGAGCATCCTCCCAGCCCTGGACTGTGTCCCTGGAGAGCCATGCAGCCCTTCCCATCTCAGTCCAACCCCAGAGTTGGACTCCCCAATGCACCTGATAGCCCTCTACCCCAAACTGGTATCGTGAAAACTTCTCCAGAGAAAGTTGTTTTTCTGTACCCATGAAGATTTCCCCCACTGCAGGAGACTCCCCCTGTGCTCCTGGGCTCTCACCCTGCTCACCCAGGATCCACTTCCTACACTCCGATTTCAGTCCTTCATGCTGCACAGACTTCCACTCTAGAGGTGATCTGCTTCCCCCCACCCCAACTGGGCCAGGTGTACTGTCCCTCCCTCAGTCCTTAGCGGGCAGTGCCCTGGAAGGATGGCATTCCTCTCTTCTAGGCTCCAGCCTAGAGCTGCTGTCTCTTGCCCTGACTAAGGGCAGCCAATCACAGGAGGCCAGGAGTGGCCCTCTCTCCTCCTTGGGAGCCGATCCTAGATCAGAGGAGCCCCCCACCCCCCCACCCCCCCCACTACCGTCCTCCCTCCCCTTCTGGGTGTGTCGCCTTTGAAGCTTAATCAGGTAAAGTGTACCTGGCTCCTGGTGTTGTGGCAGGGAAACCCGGCCAGAGGCTGCCGAAGGTGCCCCAGGGCAGCGGCAGCACTGGAGATCCTGCAGTCCCCCCAGGAGGCTCCTGAGCCACTGACCAGGAGAGCAGTGCTGGAGGAACAAGCCCCACAGAGGTAACTGAGCGAAGGTGGTGGCTGAGGGATGAGTTGGATCCTGAAATAGTGATGGCCCCACCCGGCCTGGAGGAGGGAGGCCAGGAGCATTGTTTACTCAGGGCTTAGTCACCCCCTAGGGCTTTCCTACCCAAAGGAAAGGAAAACAGAGCCAAGCCACCTGCTGGCTGGGGTGATGGCACCCACCTCTGAGGGGAGAAGGCTCTGCTGCTGCCAAGGGCATTGCCACCTACTGGGAATCGTTCCCTGGACTTGGTCAAGGTGAAGGGTCTGGGCAGGGGGAGAGCCTGGCTGGAGGAGGTGTGGAGGGGTGGTGAGAGCATGGCCGCTGGAGCAGACGTAGCTCTGTTACTTCGTGGATGTGTAACCACAGCCCATTTGCTCACCTGGGTCTCTGTTCCATCGCCTGTTAAGTGGCTTAATAACAGTATCTGCCTCGCAGCATGTTTGTGAGAATCAAATGACTAAGGTGCTGAGACTGTTACAGTACCTGGCACAGAGCAAACCTATATAAATATTTTAGTTGTTTTTAATCCTGCTAGTTTCTAAAAGTGTGATCCCCCTTCAGTTCCCTTAAACCCTTTGAGCCTCAGTTTCCCCATCTATAAAATGGGGGTGGGAAGTTAGAGTGAAGGGAACTTGAGGGGATTAAATACATTGTTAGCACATGGTAAGTGCCCGACAGAGAGCAGTCTCCTTCCCAGTGGTACGAGCCAAGATTCCATCCCTGCTAAAACATTGTGTTTCCTCCCACTTAGCACTTGTGCTTTTTATCCTGCTCCCAGAGGATGCAATTTAGATGGATGAGTTTCATATTTTCAGGCTGCTCTATCACAGACATTAGACAAAGCGGACATGGCTTTCAAGAGCTCCCACTTCGCCATAGCAGTCATGGACTGGTGACACACAAGCCCATGTGTTTAGCCATTGACTCAGCCCCCACACCCCAGTGTTGGGCTACTCCTCAGGCACTTCCTTAGGTGTCTGGTGCAGGGCTGGGCCCTACAGGAGGCAGAAGGGTCCTGCCCATCGAGGAACTTTTTTGTCTTGAGAGACAAGTTGCAAATGTGTGGCAAGGTAAACGTCAAGGTAAACGGCAAGGCAAGAGGACTGTGTAGGGGCCAACATACAAAGCCTGTAGGATTCAGGGAAGAAGGAGAAAGAGCAGAAACAGGAGAGAGCATGGACAGGGAAGGACACAAACAGCTTCCAGAAGGAGGAGCCAGATTTGCATGGGTGGTAAGGGAAGGGGCTGATGCTCCCAGAGGGAGCGACTCTGAGAGCACAGGCTTAGTGAGGAGACCAAGGGAAGAGACAAGAGAAGGATCCCGCTGAAGCTGAAGGCTGGTCTGGGGATACAACAAGAGCAGGTTGGGGAGGAAGATGCAGACTGCTGAGGACCTAGACGCCAGGGCCAGCGATGTGGGCAGCTGACATTTACTGAGCACTTATCAGCTACCAGCCCGCTAAGGTGTTTCCACACACAAACTCCTTGAATTTTGCAGTAACCCCGGGAAGGAAGTGCTGTTGCTATCCCAAGCCTACAGAAGAGGAAATAGAACAGGCTTGCTCAAGCCCTATAGCTCAGAAGTTGCAAAGCCAGCATTCTAAGCCACATTTGGCTGGCTCCAGAGTCCCTGGCTGTTCAAGATATGACAAGTTCAGAGAGCATCAATTCCCTCTGAAATAAGGGTAACCCTATGTGCATTGGAGAACCTCAGTGACAGAAGGTCTGTGTAAGGTCTGAGGACCTCAGCCACCAGGAGAGAGACCTGGAGGGGGAGGCAGGGCAGAAACCAGGACCACAGTGTAACCAGGCCACAAGTCCAGCCTCTCCCAGCCTCAGCTTCCTCCTATGGCACAGGGGGCAGAAGATGTCCACCTCAGAGGGGCACCCTGTGTGCCCGCGTGTGAAGCATCACAGTGTTAAACAATGTAGGTTCGTGAACTCCTTTTCCTCATTACAGGTGCCATGGTCCCTAAGCCCTGGAGCAGGATGTCACTTCCCACCTACAAATTCTCTGGGCCTATGATCTGGAGGGGCCAACAAGCCCATCTTCTAAGTGAATCCTCAAACTTCGTTCTTTGGCCCCAAGGGCTATTTTCCCCCATGAAATACCCATCGCCTATAAGGAAGACGTCCTTTTGTGGAGAAGGGAGTGAGAACCCTTCTGTCTCTGTTCTCCTGACTTGGCAAGGATTCAGGCCCCCAGGCATCACTCTCAGCTTGAGGTCAGCACTGTGGCCTAGTGCAGGAGGCCCTTGGGAAGAGATAACCATGACGGTGGGTGGGCATTGGAGGGCAGGGGGCTGGTTAGAAGTACTCTGGGGTAGCTTTCTTGGTGCCCTGACTCCAGCTCCCTGGCTTGCCAGCCTGTGACCCCAACTCCGAGGCCAGCTGTTTCACACCAAAGGAAGCTTAGGCACAACATGAATTTCTGGGGTCAAAGCCGATTTCCCCTGCAGAACTGCCTGGTTCACTTTGGCCATGCCTTCACTGTGCCCAGAGGACAATTTCCTTCCTCTTTGTTTTCTTTGAAATTAACATTGATTAATCATAAAAATTCAAAAGCACTCTTGAGCACCTGCTGCGTATAACCAATGGTGAGAATAGGAGTCGTAGTAACTTGCATTTGAACAGTGTATGTATTGCTTGAGCGGGAGAGATCAAGTTAAACACTGGGTTCCCAGTCGCAATCTGGGCCAGGGCACAGCCCTTTCCCTTCCGTCCCCAGCTGCCCTGTGTTAACCCCAGCACCCAGGCCCACTAAGCCTGTTGGACTCCGTTAAAGGTATTTCTACTCTCCAAAAGGCAAGGTAAGGAACAGTTTTATCTTTTTTTTTTTTTTTTTTGAGACGGAGCCTCAAGCTATCCCCCTGGGTAGAGTGTCATGGCATCATAGCTCATAGCAACCTCGAACTCCTGGGCTCAAGCAAGTCTCCTGCCTCAGCCTCCCAAGTAGCTGGGACCACAGGTGCCCGCCACAACGCCCGGCC
>CAUYQV010091955.1:0-46656 GCA_963574575.1 Galagoides demidoff
AAAAAAAAAAAAAAAAGAAAAGGAAAGGAAATGGAAAACATCCAGAGAAGAAGTAAGAGGGGAGCAGGGGCAAAAGATGAAAAGGAGAGAGAAGTAGAAGAGACAAAAATATCAAAAGAAGAAGGAGGAAGAAGACAGGAAGCAAGGAGAGGGAAAAAATGGGGGAAATAAGAGGAAGAGGAACAAGAAGGTGAGAGGAAGGGAAAAGTGATGATGACAACAGCAATGATGAGGATGAGGATGATGATTGATCCAGAGAAGAACACTGAGGAACAGAAAAGTTAAAGCATTTGTAAAGCCCAGACAAAACCTTAATCATCTATACCTGAATATAATGTGAGCCCATCACCCTACCCCCCACCCCTGAAGCTTTGGTATTACATATGGTGATGCTCTCATGTAGTTTGAATCTAGTTACTCCAAATATCACCACAGAGAAAATTACTATTTAGTAAACCTTGAGCAATAATCCTCAGATTTCAAAGAAGGGGTTGATTCACAAAGGTTTCAGTGCAATCAAAGAACTTGGAGAAGTCTCTGGAGTTTCTTCTTTTTAAGTCAAACATGAGGTACAGCTAAATCAACTGCGCAAAAAATAAGATGAGTGATTCATTGAGTTTCCTTTGTAATGACCAGGTGTTCTCCTTTTTCAATGATGACAGGACAAAACAGGGCCTTTCTTCCTGATATGAGGGAGGTCTTCCTGACAGCCAAAGCTAATAATACACACACACACATTCAGTTACTATTCCATTTGTTACAATTCCTACAGAGAATCTAAAAAACTGGACTGATCTCTTGCAGTCAAGCGTGATTAAGGCATAGGACAAGGCTTGGTGCCCATAGCACCGTGGTTACGGTACTGGCCACATTCACGGAGGCTGGCGGGTTTGAACCCAGTCTGGGTCAGCTAAACAAACAACAATGACAACTGCAATAAAAAAACAGCCGGGTGTTGTGGCAGGTGCCTGTAGTCTCAGCTACTTGGGAGGCCGAGGCAAGAGAATCACTTAAGCCCAAGAGTTGGAGGTTGCTGTGAGCTGGGATGCCACAGCAGTTTACTTCGCGTGATATAGGGAGACTCTGTCTCAAAAAAAAAAAAAAGAAAGAAAAAAGACATAGGACAAGTGAAGACAAGTGGAAGATCTCTCAAAGGACTTTCTAGGCCAATACTTCTGCACTGTAGCCAGTCCTTATCTGTTTTCCACAAGGGGCCATTGGCAGGGGTGGGGAGTTTTCTTTCCCTTCTCTGGGTTTGTTTGTGAGCATCAGCTCTCTCTGTCTTCCTGTATCTCTGAGGCTGACGTGAGTGCTGCTTCTGAAGCAGTCTCCTCCTTGCTCTGAAAAACACTTGCAGCCTTCCCCTCTGTCTGTCCTCGGAGCGCCATACTACTTATGTTTCCACTTTGACTGGCATGCATGTGAGCCTGGGATTTTCTGACTTTCTTACGTGCCACCCCTATTAGGTCCTTCCTCCGTTTTAGGTTATATTATCCTTAGCAACCGTTTCTCAGACACGTCCGTGGACAGGGTTGTTCTCATTTTCCCGCTGCCAAGTTAGCATTGAGCCTAACGCTATCACTACCATCCTAAGTCCCACCCTCCAGCCCTGATGCCATTTCCCTGGGCATTTAAGCTTTCACTTTGGAATCTTATTACTTTGTAGCACAATTCCAGTAAAGTGACTTCACCCAAGAAAGGAGAAGGAAGGAAACTCTTGCATTGGCCTGAATTAATAACGGAGAAAGGGGAGCAGTCTAATCTTTCCAGCGCAGAAGATGTGTGCATTGTTTGTTGTGAGTATCCCTTGGGGAGGGAGAGATTTCAAGTGCAGCGTTTCTGTGGCACATTTTTCAATTAGACAATATACTGCATGGCATTTCCCTTCCTCCCCCAGCCCCTTCTCTTTTATTACCACATGACTTCATCTCCCTGTGTGACTGACAGAGCCCATTGGGCTCAACGCTGATAAAAAACATCTGTGGGAGAAAAATTGCAATTTAGAAAACAATTAAGTACATCAATTTCAATTCATTTAGTTGGCCAGAGAAAGAAAAGTTCTTTCAAAGAGGTAACCCGATCCCCAGTGGTCCTGGATTAAAGGGCAGGCCGATCTGTTTTCTCCAGGTTGTAGTTTGGAGGGATGTATCTCAGCTCAGAGGTCTGAATGGAGACGGAAACCTCTATGTTGCAAAGTTTAACAAAGCATAAACCACCGCGCACTACCCTCCTTTTCTAATTTTTTCTCATTTTTAAGGCATTCTTCTCCCATCCTTCCTGAATTTCCAAGGCCTTAAGAGCTTCCTCCAAGGATGGGCATTTCCTTCTGTCAAATGTTCGCCATATGCTCATTTGTTACGGGAGCTCTGTAAGTGAACCTTGGTTTACAGTTAAAGACCCCAGCTGGAAGACTGAGGGGGGTGTGTGTTTTCTATCCATTTTTCCTCACTGGCCCTGTGAGCACCCATGGCTCTAGTATTCTGAGGTGCTCAGAATCTTTACGAATCACGGCCTAACCTTTTATCTGTAAACGCTTAAAGAAAGAATTTTAATACTAACCAAGTTTGATCCTGGGTGCCTCTTCCCTTGTCAGAAACATAAATCTAGGTAAAAATTAGAACCAGTGCCCTCACTTACTGGGTACCTCCTATAGAACTGTCACTGTAATTCACACCTTGATTATAAGGCCTCATCTACTTGTCACATCAACCCCACTAAGTAGGTATTGCCACTCCCACATGGGAAATTGAAGATCCTATTTTAAGACATTAAGATGCTAACCCACAGAAAAGAGATACAATTTGGACTTAGGTTTCTCCGTTTCTCAGGTCTCTACTTTCCCTCTACTCTGAATTGAAAGTTTCTTTAAATAAGGGGACATCTACCAGCTAGTTAATGCTGGGTCCAACATAGTTCCTCAATGAAACCATCTCCACCCATTCCCCCAACTCCTACCCTCAATTCCTGTCAAACTTCATAGTACATGGAAGAGTATTAAGCACACTGCTAAGACTTTGTTCTGGCCCCCGTTCACATCATCACTGATGGGATATAAAAACCCAAAAATGAGACGCAGAATCAGGCATTTATGTTATTTGATTGAAAAGCACTAACTGTCAGGAAGCCCCATTCAAAGAAGGGGACAGTAGGTAGAAAAGGTCCTAAAGAAGATCACACTTTTGGGAACCAACATAAAACATACCCACTTTCACAGCATATATTTCATTTTTCTGTAGACATTTCATTTACTGTAGACAGAAAACACAATTACAATAATATCATGAGGCCACATGGCAGTGTGGGTTAGGGCATCCTCGTTTTGTAATGAGCCAGAGTTGACTGACAGGCTCACTCAACAAGTGGACCATTAAGAGGGCTAGAGGGTGGGAGACACAAACAAAAAGCAGATTTGAATGATGGTGGTGAATGATGGCAAAGTAGAGAGAAAAGGCATGTGTGCATGAGAGGGTATCTGAAAGGCAGAGAGAGCTCGCAGAGCTGCCTCTCTGTGTGAATCGTGGTTGGAGCAAGGACCTGCAGGCTGCTGAAATCCAAGGGTTTGTGCTTCTGGAAGGGAGTCCAGGGGAAAGTCAGAAAGCTGCTGGGAAGAGTTATTTAACTTAATTAAAGAGGCAAAAGAATGGGGAAAACGACCAGTTTCCAAAAGTAGATAGAATACTTGGGGCCCTGGACAATCTTCCTGCTATTGTTGAAAGATGGAGAGATCGCTGTGGGCTAGAAAGTTAGAGACACACCGATTGCAGGAGGTCTGTTGGTAGGATTTATGGTGAGAAGGGAAAAAATCAGGTTGGCCTGCTTGTTAGAGGTGAAAAATTGAACAATAGTAAGAAGGTAAAGTGAACATGGTGATATCAAGAAAAAGATTGAATGGAATATAAATCTAAAGAGGACTTCTACGGTTTCCCAGAAGGCATGTGCTGGAAGCTTAATCCCCAATGCAGCAGGGTTGGGAGGCGGGGCCTAAGGAGAGGTGTTTAGGTCATAAGGGTTGCAACCTCATGAACAGATTAATGATGATGATAGAAGGGCTCCAGGCTCCAAGGTCCTCGTCTAGCTGGCTCACGTGCACTCTCTCACCCTGCAATGCCTCTGCCATGTTGGAACAGCATCAAGCCCTCCCCAGATGCAACCATTTGATCTTGGACCTTCAGCATTCAGAACTGTGAGCCAAATAAACTTTTCCTCTTTACAAATTACCTAATCTGTGGTAGTCCATGATAGCAACACCAAACAAAGACCACTACTGACCTCCTGCCACCCCCACCCCCATTGTCCCCATGCCCACCTCCTGCTCCACCATGAGTCCAAAAGGTGTTGGTCTCTTGATGATAACAGGAACAAAATAGCTACCTTCTCCTGGACCACACATGTTTGCCAAGAAAGGAAAAAGTTGTTCATGGCACGTGGGTTTGAGTTTTGGTTTTTAGTTTTTGTGTTGGTCTGGTTTGGTTTTAACCTCCCCAGGAGGGAATTTAAATTCGAAGGTATTGTCAAGCTTATCAGAACCATTCTCATCTTCTTTGACTTTAAAAACCAGGCACAAAATGTTGCAAAATAAGATTTCCAATCAGTCTGGCCTCCGTTTGTGCCAAGAATGCCCCACAACTGCCCTCAGAGAGGCAGAAGCCCTTCAGAGCATCTTCAAGCCCCATGGAGCTTGCTAATAAAAAAGAAAATGATTTTCCATACAAAGTAAACAGATCCCTCCTACACATCTCAAAGGATTTGGCTTCGGGTCTGGTAAAGGCTTAGGGTGGAGTTTCAATTTTCAAATTACAGAAGCTCATTGTGAGCTTGAGTTTTCATATTCTTCAAAGCACAACAGAACCCCCTGTAAGGGGGTATCTAGCAACTGTGTTCTCGGAGCAGCTGTAGATTAGCCTATGTTTCTTTTCTTTCTTGAACCTGAGGTCCCTTTCAGGGACCCAGTACCAACCCTATAGGAACTAAGAAGTGAACTATAAGGGATCTATCCTTACCTTTTTTTTTTTTTCAATAGAATCTAGTCTGCTCTAGTTTTCTCCAAAACTGAATCCTGTTCTTCAGCATCAACGAATCATAATAAGCAGATTCTACGATGAAAGAATCATTTCCCTGGGCTGAAACAGCTTTGTCATTGCACAGATGAGCAGAAGATTTATATAATAAAATCTTTATGCAAATTAAAAAGGAGAGAGAGAGAGCGAAACCTTTTCCCTAGCATCATCTTTTTCTTTTTTAACATCATCTTTTTTATTTATACAACCTTCCGATCTAATGCAACATATAGGGGGGTCCCTTTAAGACAGTCTCCTTCAACACTGGACAAGCTTTAAGTGTAGCCCATTTTAAGTGGGTCAACAGATGTATTGTTAAGTTAGTCCTTCCCGGAATTGTAAAACTTGGGAAAGCTTTCAGGAGTTGGAAATATATGTGGAAATGCAGGAAGGCTGGTGGAGCTTTAGAACTGTGAGAATAAAGGAATCTATAAGGAAGTCTGATAACTGGAAAATAAAAAACAAATTGAAACATGTTCAGCATCAGAGCTAATGTCTTGGTTCTCCCAGGTAAGATTTGGGGTTTTGATTTTGGTTCGGTTTTATTTCGTTTTCTACCACCTCAATGGTTACACTTTATTCATTCACTCAGTAAATATTTATTGCTCATCTCCTCAGGGACAGTAAATAAAAGTAAATAAAAGTCAAGGGCAGTGCCTTCCAGAGCCGACCTTCTAGAGTAAAGAGAGAAACATATATATCCACAGTATGGTACCAACTTAATCTCAGATACTGATAATACTTTAGAGAAAAATACAGCAAGTGAAGAGGAAAGGGAAGAATCAAAGAAGGCCTCTTAAGTAAAGTAGCTTTATAGCAGAGATGCTAAGTGAAAAGGTTGGCCACGTGAACACCTCACAGAAGTAACAGCAAATGCAAAGCCCCAGGGCAAGGGTGCGCTTGTCCATTCCTGGAAGAGCAAAGAGGCAAGGGCCCCGAGAGTGGAGGTTTACCCAAGCCTTCCTCAACTTAAAGGAAAGGGGACCAGTGGAATAGACTAGAACTTGGGTTACTCTTACTTAATGTAAAGTTGAAACTGAGGTAAACAGCAATGAACCTGCTTCTTGTATGCCCAGGCACAGAGGGTGGTCTCACAGGGGGGTGGTATGTGGTTAGTGGGACCTCAGAGGGTAAGAGAGGGGAGACCTTTGCCCACTGAAGCTAACTGGAGCAACAACTTTCAGATTGAAGGCCGGGAAATACTGTGATGAGCTATTCCTGACAGTGGCCCTTTCTACACCCCCATTTCTGAGCCTGCACAAATATTCTGTTGACTTGAGTGTGGAAACTTGTTCATATCAATGGTCATAAAGTTAAACTGAAATGAACTTTCTGTATTCTAGAAAGCGTGTTACCAAAGAAAATGGAAAAGACATTTTGTTCACTGTTCTCCATCAAACTCCATCATTACCTGACTTATTGACTCACGGGCTTCTCTAGACCTGAGAAGGTTTCCTCCCATTTTTAAATATTTTTTTTAAAAAACTATTTAATTGACAAATAAGGGTGACCTATATTCCAAGCTTACAATGTGACAATGTACTATATCTATACGTTGTGCGGTGATGATCACAACCAAAGTAACTGACACATCCCTCACCAACCTTGCTGGGCATGAGATCCCCAGAATATGTTCATCTCATGAGTAGAAGTCAGCTGAAGAGCAGAGATGCAGTGTCTCCACCATCCTGACACCAACACACAGTACTAAGTCTGAAAGGAAAAGCTTTACTGACAGAGGCCTGTTACCTCATCCTGACCACTAGCCCTCAAAAATGAGATGATGCCTTTTCCTTCTAACCACTTTTTGGCTTCAGGATCTTTTTCTGGTGTTCCCACAAGCCATTCACATATTCTGTAGGTCACATCCACTATGGGATCTGTGACATCAATCCATCTCCCAAAGTTTAAATTGTTCCAGCTTTGCCCTGAACAACTTAAACAGAAACAGAGAAGCAGCGGGATGTTAGCTTTTAAATTATTAATTTATTCAGCCAACAATTATTGAACACCTACTACATGCTAGCCACTGTATCTAGGTTCTGGGAGTGAAACTGAATAATACGCAGCTGCCTTATGTATGGAGAAGGTACAGACAGAGAGGAAATTTCTTCCCCTTCCAAATCTACCTTTATCCTCTGATTTATATGGGGACCCCATATAGGAATCTTACCGCAGTTTTCATAAACCTCCCCTGAGTGGAATCCTCAAAGAATTCAGGATTTATTAACCAAGGAGAAAAACCTTCCTAGATCTTCAGATTTAAATGAAACATTCCCACCATCATTATCCTCTTTCTTGTATGTTTGATTTATGGCATTTCCCACAATTAAGATTACATATTTATTGGAGTACATCTCTTTTTATGTCTACGCTTCACCAGATTTAAACATGATTTAAATCTGTTCTTTCCCTTGCCTTCCCCTGCCTAGCACAATGCCCAGTATGTAGTAGGTACCAAATTGAGACTTGTCAGCTTAGTGGATAACAGTTGAACAAATGAATAAAGTCCTTCGTTTTATTAGTTTGCTGGAGGACATCAAAGATTGGAACCCACCTTAGATGCTTCTCTGAGGGAGGGACCAAGGTCATTCACCCTGAATTAAAAATAATCCATTTTAATTGCCCAGGGAAACTTAAAATGTAAATATGCCCATTTGTTCTCCAAGTCACCTAGTCTCACCCTCCTTCCTGATCATCATCGGGCTGAATGTGCCAGATGAGAGAGTGATCTGATCACTGCATACCAGGGCCTATGTGAAGAGTGCTCATCTTTCCTTACCCAGGGGTCTTATACCATACTTTAGTCATGTTAGGCCCCAGGCTCTACCCACATTCCAGAGAGGGTTAGAGTGTCTCATTAATCTCTGTCTGGACTCGGTCATTGGATTAGTGACCACTGAAATGTAATCCCTGTCATAAGCACTGAAGAGCCCGACCCATACAAAGCTGAGCCAAAGAACTGCTGCCTCCCAGAGACCACGGTCCCTAAACTTCTCCCCGTCCCAGGCACAGCAGGAGGACGCAGGGGAACCATTACCACACTCTCAGTACCACCTGATCATCCCTCACTCCAAAATTTGTGTAAAGGAGCCTTTTGTTCCCAACTTCCCATTTCTGCCCACATTTAGCACCAACGCAGAGCAGTCTCCTGGAGCAGAGAAAGAAATGTTAGGTTCTGTACCGCAGAATGGAAACTCCTTTCTCCCAGAGTGAAAATAAAAGATCACGATCTAGAAAGGATCTGTTCTGTCACAACGTGTCCTGACTTAACACGTTGTGCTCATTATTCACATTCAGAACTTGTATGCAGGGACGGGGTTGTCCAGAGTGAAATACAGGAAGCCCATACCTCCCAATCCAAATGCTTCTCACTGCCTTCAGTGTCTTTCCCCCACTCTGAGCCACCATCACTCTTTCTAGAATTACAGAAATACTCTAATTCAGGAGTCTGGAAAGTCACATAGAAAGCATTTTCTGCTTTGTGGTACATATGGTCATGTTGGCAACTACTCTCCTCTCTTATTGTAATGTAAATGAGCATGGCCATCTTCCAACAAAAGTTTATGTACAAAAAAAATCAGCCATATTTAAACTATGAACCGTAGATGACGAGCCCCTGGTCTGACTGGTCTCCTTGCTTCCATTTCCCCCATCACTGCTATCCTAACACAGTAGCCAAAAGGATCCTTTAAAACAAAAGTCAGATGTTACTCCCCTGCCATGGCTCCCCTGATACTCAGAATAAAAGTGAAAGTCATTTCAATGACTCACAAAACCCCATATGATCTGACCCCAACCATTTTGTGGACCTCTTGTCTCACTATCTCTCTCTTACTCTCTCCCACCCTCATGAAGCTGCACTCCAGACACAGGGATGTGCCCTGTATGTTCCATCTTCTCCCAGATACCTGCACACCTTGGGTCCTTTACTTCTTTACTGCTCTGCTCAAATATCATCTCTTCAATGAAGCCAGTAGGGACTGGTAATTGAAGTTACAAGTTTCCCCCATGAATTCCAATCCCCCTATTCCACTCTATTTTTTCCCAGAAACTTACCACTTCATAACATAAAGAAAAATTAGTTATATTTATTACATCTCCATCTCTCCTAGGATATAAACTCTACAGAACCTTGACTTTCATTCCTTGATGTAGCCTGAGATCCTAGAGCAATGCCTGGCACATAGTAGGCATTTCCAAAAATAGATGTTGAATGAATGAATATGTGTAGCCTCCTTCAAATCCCACAGATGGTGTGAGTTACTCTTTTCCCTATATTACTGTAACTCTTTGTATGTATCACTCTTTTGGTCCTTTTTATGTGAATTACTTTTACTATTTATGTATCTATTTGTCCCAATACTGAGCCATGTCTTCTTAGAATTTTCTATATGTGAATCTGCAGAAACTGATACAGTGTCCGTCATGCAGCAAAAGGTCAAATCAGGCCAACTCAATAAACATACAAAGTTGCTGTATACACCTAGTTCTCTGACACCGACTCACTAGCTCTGTAAGTCAGTTATAGTTTTGAAAGTTTCTCTTCCAACCCCCTACTCTAAATACATGCATGCATGCTCTCTACTAATACAGACAATTTTAAACTATTTTCACATATTTGCTTAATTATCTTACAGTGACCTCTGCAAAACACTAGCCTCTGATGATTATAAGAGGTAGTTTTTGGCATGGACACTAAAGCATCAAAGAGTCAGCTGGAACTAAGGAAAGCAATAACACAACTGGTTTTAATTACTCGTGACAGGCAGCTGAATATATCTGACACAGGCCTTCTCCCCAATACATCACTCAGAACAGGCCAGTTACAGGAAATAGTGGAGAAAGAAAAAAAAACCACAATGAGGCCAAAATGTGTCCATAATACAAAGCAGATCATCTTTCACATGGATGACCTTATTCATTTCATTTTATATTTTTATGATGGTCCCAAACCTATAAAATTGCTGACCTCATTAAGACTTTGCATGCTTCTATGATGGCGCTGAGGAGTGGTGGCTCAGATTCTCAGAAGAGGAGGTAGATGAAGATTACACCCATTCATGAATCACCGTATAAACCAAGGGGTCCTCCAAAGTTCATCTAGGACTACAGGCATGTTTGCAATTAATTCATCTGTGAAGTCAGGTGAGAACCTTCTAGTCAGCATGCTCAGGAAGATTAGCTTCATCCATAACCTAGTTACTTTCTTCTGACCTCTTGTTCAGCAAGAAATAGGTGGAGATAAGACGTTGCTTTGCTATAACCTAGTCACAATTTTAGTATATCTCTTATCAAGGACACACACTCACCTGATGGAACTATCAACTTCGGATTCCCCATAAACTTTGGTTGAAGTTTTAACCTATTAAAAACACAGAGAGAGGGAGGGAGAAGGAGAGAGATATCCTAACTAGTCAAGATTTTACTATAGGGCCTAATCTCCTTGCTAAGCAGGCGTCCTCAAACTACTGCTCACAGGCCACATGCAGCCCACCTAGGACATTTACCCAGGCCTGCTGGGTGTTTTTGCCACTGCTGCCTGTCCCGCTTAGTAGCCAACCCATCCCGCAGTCCGGCCCTCCAACGGTCTGAGGGACAGTGAACTGGCACCCTATTTAAAAAGTTTGAGGACCCCTGTGCTAAAGTCTCCCTCCAGATAGACGTCTGCCTGATCCTGGAGTTCCCTGCCTTCTTGTTGCAGTGCATTTCCTGGTTCTGGCCACTTGCATTGTTTGATCACTGTTTTGAACAGACTGTATAACCCAGAGCTCATAGGAAAAGCACTTAATTTTTCCTGCTGCTTTAATTCCTGTTTGATGCCTTCAGAAAGTATCAGAATCTTTCCACTTTTAATAATCACCTTTTATTCTTTCTTTTTTTTTTTTTGAGACGGAGCCTCAAGCTATCCCCCTGGGTAGAGTGCCATGGCATCACAGCTCATAGCAACCTCCAACTTCTGGGCTCAAGCAAGTCTCCTGCCTCCACCTCCCAAGTAGCTGGGACCACAGGCACCCGCCACAATGCCCGGTCATTTTTTGGTTGCAGCCATCATTGTTGTTTGGTGGGCCCGGGCTGGGGATTCGAACCCGTCACCTTAGGTGTACGTGGCTGGTGCCTTAGCCGATTGAGCCACAGGAGCCAAGCCAGAAATAGTCATTCTTATATGTTACATTTTACATCTAATATCAGAGCTACTCTATCTATCCAACTATGTATTTGTCTAGCTAGTATGAGCTATCTCTATCCATCTATTTATTTGGCGATTGTGTGAAAATTCTGAGATGTTAGGGAAGAGAAATGTGTATGTTTAAAAAATGTTATCTCCTCACCCCCAAATATTTTTTCTATTGACCACGTTAATGGGTTTGAATCATAGGTGTTTCCTGGAATAGACATAATGTACCTGACTCATGGGTCCAATAATCTACACAGCTGTTAAAGAATACATTACTATTAAACCTTGGTGTATGCATTTTAGGTCAGTGTTCGTTTTTTAATTTAAAAAGAAATGCTAAACCGTATTTGTGGAGACCAATGCTGCAAAAACAAGAAAAAATGACATTTTCTATCAACTCCTTATATATTAAGTTTTTAAAAATCCTTGACACTTAAGTTTGTGTGCAAGAAACTGAACATGACATTGACATTACTTTAAAAGAATAAGTGGTCAATTGAAATGTATTCTAATGTCATCATTTCTCTTAAGGATTCTTTGACCCTCTTCAGTAAGTTGTATTAAATTTTGGTGAAGATAAATCTCACTAATTTATTTTATGTACTCTTTTGCCATCTATCACATCTAGATTTTGCTATTTAATTAAACATATCAGACTTTGCTGTCCTTGCTTTGATGATTATAATGTGAAATATTCTACTGACATAATTTTGCAATATATTTTCCATTCTTGGAAAAAGAAATGACAGTTCTGAAGAAAGATCCTTGCATGAATTTCATACATATTTTATAGTGTTTACTCTTTTTTCTCAATAATTTCTTTATACATATGTCAATTCGCAATCTTTTGAATATGTATGCATGAGTTAGTAGTGACCACTAATGTTTTATGTTATGAGTGATTTCTTTTAAACCTACCCATTTCTCTAAATTCTCCTTACTTGTGGTAATCACTATGATTCTTTAGTAATTAGTGTTATGGACTTTTAAACATCCATCAGTTGGATTCAACCACCTCATAGCCTATTTTTACCTATTTGGAATATATCTTCCTTTCAAGTAAGATACAGTCTTCCATAGAAATAATATTTTGCAAAAATAATGTTCTTTAAACAAGTAACATCAGTGTATTTGGTAATAGAAAGACAGTATGCCAGAAGGGACAGAGAATTAAATGGGAATTAAGATGTCTTTTTTTTCTCCTTCCCACTTCCTTTTGCAAACTTAGATATTTGCTTACTTTTCTTGCCTTTTCATTTACAAAATGAGAACCTTAGCTGTTTTCAGCTCATATTTCCATCACAGAATCTGTCACTTGGTATATGATCAATAAATACATGTTGAATAAATGAACACGTGCCAAAAAGTAGGTGAGTGAAAGGGCAGCCATTCTAACCCAGGCACAGGCATCTTCTAAAACAGGCACCTCCCTTTTCTCCATGTGATAATTACCATATGAGCAGATATACCTACGTGCAAAATATTGAATTACTTGTAAGTATACATTTGGAAGTTTATACTAACATACCTTTTCTAGGTGAAACATACTCTTTCACCAGTCACTTCAACTGTAGGCCTTAATATTGTCAGTGTAATGAGGAAATTAAGGATGCTGGACAATAAGTAAAATGGAAAGATGAGATTTCTGGAGACATCTGTTGGTTTTCCATTTACTCAAAAAGAGTTCCATTAAATTTTACAAAAAATAAGGAGCACCATTTACTATTACTTTCCAGTTTGTCCCAACACAGTGAACTGCTGCCCTTTCACTCACCAGCTTTTTAGCAAGTGTTCATTTATTCAACACATCTGAATTGCTCACATATCAAGAGACAAACTATTGAGACACTTACCCCAACAGTTATCTAAAGGAGCCTGAGCATAAGATCCATTATCCATGGGTGTGTTCATGTCCTGATATCCAGGCGAAATCTTCAACATATTCAACTAAACTATTATGGGTCACTTACATAATGACAATTGTGACATCTCAAAGAGACATTATTAAAAAGTTACCACAACAGCAATAATTATTTCATATTGGTTAATTTTATGTTTCCTGAATGTCAAGGCAAAAAATAAAAATCCCTTCTTAAAAAAAAATCTTCAATGGACATGTCAGATTCTACCTAGTTTACCTGAGGTAGTAGGTAGCAAGATTTTGTATAATTTGGAATGTTACTGGACTCATCTTTGACCGATCTAGAGAAAACAGTCTTTTAGTTCAAGCTACTGGGTCAAAAAGCAGATGTTAAAAACTGTATTTGTGGGTTATAATCTTTTTTTCTTCAAAGCTTACTGTTTTGAAAAACTGTCTACATGTTTCATGCAATTGAGATATCCATTAAGAAATTTAATAATGTCTTCATTTATTTGATCGAGTAATTCGTTCATTTGATCAATCTTACTTTGCCATTTAAAATTGCACAATTGCATCAATGCATTTTGTTTAAAGGAGTTCATCTTGTTGGAGGAAAACATGAAAACTGAAAACTACATCTTTCTTGAAATGGATAGAATCTTATCATGTTGATCAATATGCAATATTCTTATAGGAAAATCTCTTAGACCCAAAAAATTAGCTGTTCCATCTTTTCAGCATGCTTGAAAGTTCAATGCTTTTTTGGTTGTTTCCTTTCTCTTGCACACATGGCTTTTTCGCAGATCATGTAAAGTGAATTTAGGAAAAAAAAACTTCCTAAAAGTGATCATTGTTCCTAACCCTCAGATTAGCCCTAAAGTTCTTGCCCTTCAATAGCGGAGGAAAGAACAGAGTATCCCCACTGAAAATAACAGCAATAAAAACTAAGAAAAGAAGAAACTCGAGGCACAATTTCCTCCAGTCACAATTTTAATGGTTAAATTGCAGTTCTCATGTGTCAAGAATTTGGTCTTTCATTTCCTTTTATATCACCCCAAAACATTTGCAAGAACAAGTAAGTTTTTTTGGTACTTGGCCATTTACAATCTAGAGACTCCTTTCATAAAGTTACCCCTTTGGTTGTTCACAATTACCCAGTAAGACAGGTATTAGTATTTAGGGTATTTTTTTAAATAGTCAACCAGCCAAAGACACAGTGAATGACGTAAACAAGAACCAGAGAAAAGATATTTGACTTGTCAGATCACCCTTTTCCCATTACACAATGCTGTCTTTTTGATTTCTAAGAAACACAATTGTTTAGGTCTTTTACCCAGCTACTCTCAAGTTTCCTGAGTTCAGGGCAATAGGGAAAGATAATTTGACCTTATCTTTGCCCCATACTGCTAATTACCATAAAAGCAACAAAATTAAAAAAGTAAGAGTCTACCTGTCCTAAGTATTACAATAGATTTTAGGAATTGTTAATGCCTTGCTCTTAGGGAAATAATTAATTAATTCAGTAATAAGCAAACCTGCTGTTATATTTATTCCTTTTCTCTGTCTGGACATTAAGTTGGATTCACCTAAAAGCTCAGTCCCCAAATAAGAATTGTCAGTAATCTCAGAGTAATACAAGCTGCTGTTTTCTGAGTGTAAGGCAGGTTTTAGCTGGCTGCCTTTCAGCCTGTTTGCACTTTCAACGTGGCTAGCATACATGATGGGTTTTGGATCTACAGTAAGAGTTTTTGGTTTTGTTTTTGTTTTTTCTATTTCTTGATTCTGGTGTTTCTGTCACAGAAATAGAAATTAACTGCAGGAAGCTCAGCTATGGGGAATTATTTCACAGTGGTTTTAATGTTTATTTGCATGCCTTTGATTATTAGTCATCTGAGGTCATCATGGCAGTAGACTTTTGGTGTTTACTCACATCTAATTCTCCTCACCTTCTGGGCTCACAGAAGAATGAAATTTTCTGCCATGTGATGACTTCTGGATAATGGCTTCTGTGCGGAAATGATGACGCCATTAATTGCCAGCTTGAGACCCATCAGTGCTCTCTTCTTCTGTCTCAGCAATTAAAGAAACATCAAGTTCCAGGGGTGTCCAACCCACTGCCCATGGGCCACATGTGGATGATATGAGAACTTTTTTGCTCATCTGGGTAGCAGATGTCATGAAAATTATGCATGGGCCTTTTTGTTTGTTTGTTTGTTTGCTCTCCAGCTTTCATTAGCATTTGAATGTGAGGCCCATGACAACTCTTCTTCCAATGTGGTGTAGAGAAGCCAAAAGGTTGGACACCCTTGAGAGCCATAAGAGGGAGAAGCTTACTCATCCAGGATCCCTGTCTGGAGCAGGACACCCTCCCAATTCACACAGGCCAAGTAAACATAAGAAAGTAGCCTTGCTGGTATAAGCTCCAGAGATATGGGGGTACTTTCTTAACTGCCTTTTTAAATTAAATATTCTACAGCTGTAGTAGAAGGGGCACAAAATTAGAGTCAGCACCTCTACATAATATCCAAATCAATAGCTTTATAAACTTGGGTAAGTCAACTTGAGTTTCACTCTCTTCTAAAACATAGATGATAAAAATATATTCTATCTACTTGAAAGAGTGTTTATGAAAATCAAATTATGTGTATGTTGTTACTCTCTATTAATAAGTGTGGTGACATATATTTTATTGTTGGTAATTGTGACTTTCTGATGGAGGGGATTCCTCCTCCCAATGTCCTGCATTCTCCTCCACATAAAGTAAATATGGAGGCCCTGAGGAGAGTGCGAATATGAACAGGATGTCACTCTGTGTTAGTTTTTTGTTTGGACTCATTATAATCGCATTGTGGCTCTGCCAGTTAAATTCAAGATTTAGAATCACACATTCTAGACTCATATTCAATTCCATGATAACCAGCTGTTTCAAATTTGTCTCTGTATCTTCCCTCTAGCTTTGAGCCCAGGAGAATCAAGACACTCCCTCATGTTTCTTCCGACACAATGAACGTACAAAGTAAACTACGCGTTAAGAACGCATGAGATCTACCTCTGTTATTTTGAGATTATTAAACCCAATTGTCCAGTCTAACCCAGTGAACACACCAGCATCACTGGAAGGCACTCCCTGGATATTTACCTTACTCATTGAATAGGCATAGCTTGGAAGGGAAACCCGCATACAATTAACACTCTACATTTTAGAGCCATGATAATTGACTGCCCTCCAAAAACAAGAGCTGCTGGGGATATGATAGGATTCCTAAAGCTATCACCCAATTCCCTCTCTATTGAAGAAGCAAGGACAGCATAGTCATTAGAGAGACACTCTAGGCAGGGGCTAAAAGTCAACTGTGAAGCCAGACTCACACCAGCCCTGCTATTTACCTAGCGACCTGGAGCCTGTCACTTCCTTTTGCCTATTTTCTGACCTATAAAGTGACTAAACTAATAGCATATAAATTATATGGTTGTTCTGAAACTTAAGGAGTTAATACATGTAAAGCATCTGGAAAAAGGGCAAAGATATTTTATATAATGAACACTATAAAGCCTATTTACAATTTTCTCTCTTTTTTAATCAAACTCCAAACTTTTAGTCAGAATGCCAGCAAATACAAGCTAAAGTCGCTGGACGGTCTAAAAGATGAAGAAGTTTGAAAGAAGAACAGTAATGAGTTTTGTTTTTTGTTTTAGCAACTTCCCTGAACACACGTCAGCAGCGGTGGACAGACAATGATGCTATGAAAGTTTGACAATGTGATTGGCTGGACAGCTGTAAGACGCCCCAATCTTTTGGGCCCAGATCTGTGGAATTTTTTTTTCCCCAGTAAGAAACCACATTTAAGCGATTCTACCACAGTTTATGTCTAAACTGAAATCTAACCCTCATTAAAATTATCTTTTTTTTCATTATTTCTGACAAAAATCTAAGTGTTATCCTGATTACTCAAGCATGAGACCTTGGTGTCACTTTAAATCTTAGACCAATTTCCTTCTTCAAAACTCTATCAGGGATCAAATCTGGTCAACTGTGTTTGAAGTAATTATAGTAGAATCTTTCCCCCTCACTTTTTGTTGTTATTTCACAAATGCCTCCTCTTCCCACTACCTCAGTGCTCTGGGTTTTTCCCTCACAGTCTATGCTGAAGTGAGGCCACGTTTGTGCTTGCTTTAGCAAATACAGGAGTTGGTGTCTATGTTTCCTTCCAAAGGTATGGATTTTAGAAGAGGTGTCTGCACTCTCATAGTGACTGCTGCATTGTTCCTAACTGCCAAGATCTGGAAATAACCTGTAGACAGATGAGTAGATAAAGAAATTGTCATAAACACACACCCACAAATACACCCAGAGTGGAGTATCATTCAGTCACAAAAAAAGGAAAAAAATCCTGCCATTTGCAACAACCTGGATGAACCTGGAGGGTATTACGGTAAGTGAAATAAGCCAGACACAAAAGACGAAGACTATATGATGAGCTTTCCATGTGTGGAATCTAAAAAAGTTGAACTCCTAGGAACACAGTAGAATGTAGTTACCAGAATCTGAGAGGTAGTGGGAGAGAAATGGGTGAATCTTAGTCAAACCATAAAAACTCTCAAGTATAAGATGAGTAAGTTGTAGAGACTATAGCACAGCCTGGTGACTGTAGTGAATAAGACCATATAATAGACCTGAAATTTGCTACAAGAGTAGATCGTATGTTCTCACCACACACACACAAAAGTGATAAGCATGTGAGGTGATGCACATGTTAACTTGATTGTGGGAGTTATGTTGTCTCTCCATACATATGACAAGAGCTCTGATGGCTCTTCCAGAAAAAGAGTTCCAAAATGACTTCGAGGGTGGACTAGCTGCTGACGTTAGTGCCTAGTTTCCAGAGGGGAGTACCTCGAAGGTGACTGTAGTGATATTCAGCAGTGAGGTATGTAGCCCACTTTCTAGAATGAGTTCATGAACTTAACCACGTGACCATGTGTACGTTAAGTTATCACATTGTACGCCTTAATATATACAACTTTTATTTGTTAATTATACCTCAATAAATCTGGAAAAGTTAAAATTAAAAAAATGACAGACTGGACTTCCTTATCAAAATCCCAATGACATTTTATTGAAAAATGTGCTAACTTACATAAGAATTGATATTAATACTGTGGTTCATTTTTGCTTGGTGAAATTTTAGAAGGAAATTTTTATAGTGCATTGAATTAAAATGTAAAAAAATATGAACTTTCATTCTTTGAAAAATGTGGATCTTTAGGCATAAAAGCGTACATGGTATAACTTTCCATAAAATAAATTATTGTATGGTTTAGAAAGCTGGATTTATTTTTGTGTATGTTTGCAACTTTATGACCTTTAATTTAAGAGGAGGTTATTTTTGTCATGATGGGAGAGTATAAAATAAATAATATTACTAGTTTACAATTACATATCTTCACATCCTGCAGTGAAGATGATATCTGATTTTATCATCAGATAAAGAAAGAAAATTGTGTGAAGAGAGCTTTGAAATGGATATCCTTATTTTACTTTCAACATTTGTTATTCCTGATTGATGCCTACTCTTTGTGAATTTTATAAATGGGTCCATAGTGTGTGCGCATGCACACTCACACACACACTTATACATAAATGCTCAAGGGGAAAGAAGTGAGTGGAAGACACACGTCTGCTAGCTTCAATTTCCTATGCATAAAATGCCTGAGAAAAGAGGCTGAAAATGTCAAGCTTGATAAGTTATAGTGAGGTGAAAAAAACACTCTAAAAATAAGTCCTACCATTTAACCTACTGGTGTTACTTTTATTTTATATTCAATGAGAGTATGTTGTGTCTATCGGTGATTAAATCTAGATTGCTATTCTATCAAGCTATGAGTAAGTCCTGTTACATGGTGGAGCTCAGCATTTGAAAGCCCTTGCCTGGGATTGGCAGCTGTGTCAGTTTTTAAAGATTGTTTGACTGGAACTACACAAAACACTATTTTATCCCTCCATTGTCTCAAAAGTCTCCTATAACTTAAAAGCTCTGGTTATCAGGGACTCCTGGTAAAAAGCTGTCCAGTTCTATAATTGCTTTTCCCTAAAGAATGACTGATGGCAATCAACCCCTTCCAAACATAAAGCAATACCACTTATGTTCTATTTGTTTGTTTGTTTCTCTTTACAATTTTCTATCTGAATATAAATGAGATGTGAGTGTAATTGGTCCACAGTAGGGGCTCCCCTGTCCCTTTTTGTTGTTACCCCAACAATTTCCTTCCTTCCTGTCAATAGAAGGGAAGCTTGGAGATGCCTCCAATCTGAAAAGAATGCTCTATTAGAGAAGCTTATCTTTGAATGACTGTTCATACCTTGTTTCTTCCAAGAGCATTTAATTTCAATGTGCTATATTTCATCGGTTTCCCTGTTCTTGAGGTGAGTCTTGTAACATCTTGGACGGTTAGCCTATTCCAGGGATGGCATACACCATGTGTCAATACTCTTCTTTCTTGTGCCCATACTACATATAGATAATCAATAACTGCATTCTTTCCATTCAACTTGGACATATTTTGTATCCTTGTTACTACTGCATTTTAGACAATCTTTAGCACTCAATCATCATAGCTAAAACCTACACGCTACCCCTGGGTTACTTATTCCCATTTAAACTACTTGAATTTCTAGAAAAGAGTTCAAGAGACACAATGATTGATTTCAAATTTATTTTATTATGACTATTGTTATTAAATATATTATATATTTATGCATATTATAGACTCACTCTTATGATGGCATTAATTTTTGTATACTTTTACTCAGAAATTTCAAATGGAAATGTTATTCAATGATTATTAATGTTTTAAATTAAATAGGTATGTATATGTTTTGAAAATTGGCCATAGATATACATACATGCTGTGTTATTTAGTCTACAAAAAAGCTTGCTGAGAGTATGGGTTTAAGGCATTGTTCTTTCCTTTATGGTTTCCAAATGTGTTTCCCTTAACTTGTTTATAATGCTTGCCACTTTTCTTGTAATTGCTTTTTTCTTATTTCACTTATTAGCTCTAGGAAGCAGGAATTCCTCTTTTTTCTTTGCATCTTTGGCACCCTATACAAATTTTTTCACATAGTATTGTTATGACAAATATTTAAATAATTAATAATTTAATAGATAAGAGATTTTATTTTTTAATATGTGATCTTACATTTCTCTGCCATCATGGGGCTAATTCTATTTTTAGCTCATCCAAAACATTTTAACTTTCTTATCTCAATAAAATTTTGCACAAGGACTATTTCACAAGGTTTATTTGCCCTTAAAAAATTTCCCCTTTTGGCTTGTTGAAATACCAAATTAACTTATTTTAGTATTACACTCTAAATGAGTAAATTTAATGTCATTAATGAGTTAAATTGTGCAATTAATATTTAATAGCTATGATCTTTAAAACAATTATACAGACTTAGACTGAAAATTTTAATATTCATGCAAGATTCTTAGGTTGCAAACATCTTTGAAGGAGTTCAAACAAATGAAACATGCTTAGATTTTGTGAAAAACATCTAAAATTTGAATTTGGGGAATAAATATTGTTTTAAGATAAATTACATTCATACTTCTCTTCACAAACCAAATACATTCCTAAAAAAGGAAAACTGAAAATTGCAATGTTATAACAGGAGAATTTCTGTGTATCCGTGATCAATAACAATAATAAATCAACATAAAATCACTCAAACCATTCTTAAGGGTGCAACATCGTCAAAATAAAGATTTTTAATTGAAGAAAATGATAACATCCTATTAGGTATATTTGAAATGATCCTGCATCTTGTTGTGACAGCATGTGGTTACCAGTTCAAGTCAGCCTTGCACATACTAAGTCATTATCTTATACTCACTACTTGAAATGTTGTTTTTCATTTTGAAATTCAACTACCCCTACCTCTTTCCTCTGATGGTTATGACGCAAGAATCAAAATGACATTTCTTTTGTACATAAAGATTTGGCCATATCATAGATGCTCAAATGACTTTTGAGGAAATAATTTGCTTTGTATCTTAATAGAGTAGTGTTTATAAATTTCTATATCTCTGATATTGATTGTTTTTAGTAGATATGTGGGTGTAAATTGAGAAGAGAAAGTAAAAAAACCACACAACATATTGAAAACTCCCAGGGCCTTCAAAGATGAGGCTGTAGATGTAAAGGGCTGGCTATGTTTCACATGCCCTGGTAAGAACATTTGTCTTTAAAGTAATGAGATACCATTGAAATATGAGGAACAGAACATTGATACATCAGATTTTCAACTTTCTACATACCATTCTGGCTACAACCTAGAAGATGAGTAGAATAAAGAAAAACATGGATGAAGAGGACCGTTGGCCCATATCATAGATGATGATAGCTTTTAAAGAAACAGAAATTAATCCAGAAATATATTGGAGATGAAGTGTATAGAAAACGGTGTTGGGTTGCTTTTGAAGAAAGAAGGCGAGGAAAATGAAAAGAGAAATTCTGAATTTCTATTTAGTTGGTTTAAGTGGAGACATAGTGATAACACTCGCCACATGGGAAACACTGGAAGACCATCAGCAGTGGGACCACGTCCACGCTGGTTAGGCTGAATCTGTGCTGCCTAAGAGATTCCCTTAGGAAAGTTATCTAAGTGGAGATATCCAGTTAGGTACTTCAATATAGAGATTTATGATTTATAGAAAGGTCTTGGATTATAGATTCAAGTTTTTAAGTCAGTGAATATAGATCAGTGTTGCCATTGGGGTCTCACGGAAAAGCCATGTCATGGAGAATAAGCATGCTTATTGAAATTATATTTTAAATAAAAGTGACCATTTACTCGCTCAGGCAAAATGGCAAGCTTTCTTTATTTACCGTTGGTTTATATAGTCAATTTTGTACATGTGCACTATACATCAATGGCCTCATTAATATTCAATCCCTCTGCACATGCGCATTGGATATCAATGACTTCATTCTGCACGTGCACATTGGGCACCAATAACTTCATCAGTCCATTTAAACATCTTGTGAGTAACTACCTCCTGAGTAGCTCCCCCTAGTAATCTGATAATCCACCCAGCATACATCTTTTAGTATAACCCTTTCAACATAACCCGGTTTAACATAACTTAATGGAGAACCTGTTATTAGCCATTACTTCTTTTGTTCTTATCTGATGAAGCCTGTGGCTATGGAGGAAAGAGAGGGTTTGAAAATCTGTCCTACTGACCTTGCCATTTGGAGGCACTTACTTCGATCTTTAAAACAAGGCTAAAGAAACTTCTAGGACATACAGAAATTTGTGTGCAAACGTCCACTCCCATGTGGGCCTTAAGTCAGGGGGGTTTTAGGCCCACAACCAACCAGGCTGACCTTAGGTCAGGAGGGTTTTAAGCCCACAAGGAACCTGGCCATATGGGATTCTGCCTCAGTTTCTCACAAGTATGCCTTCACAAAGTATTTTCACTGTTCTCTCTCAAACAGCTTTTTTGGCCAGAGGCATATAGGCCTTTCACCTATAGATCACAGCCTTTAGCATGGGCAAGGGTGAAAGTACTGATAGACAAAGGAAGAAATTAAGCCTTCCTTGAGGACATCTATCTCAATAGACTCTTAGGAAAAGTTTGAAACATTAGTAAGGGTTAATCACATGAAGACATGATAATATGAAACTCTACGGTGAATACAGGAAAATGCATGTGGGTTGGCATTAGTAAACACAAAGTGAGGGAAAAGGAGTGGCAATAGATGAGTAGGGAGGCTAATTGGTTAAAATCAGAGAGAACTGTCTTCCATTTGGCAGAAGTGTAACAATTGAGAATACTGGCTGAGAAGACGCGTGGTCAGATTTGTATTTTAGACAGGACACACTGACACAAGCTTAGAGGCTGAATTTAAGAGCAACAAAGACTAGATACACACATATGGGGAAGCTGTAAAAAGTGGTCATTACTTTTATTTAGACTAGATGCTGGTGGGAGGGATAATTGGCAAGAATGGAAAGAAAAGATATACCAGAGAATGTTTAGGGAACATAATGCTGTGTTTGTCTGCAGATGGAGAGTGAGCAAAAGAAGACTATGGTGTTATTTGCTTATTTCTAGTATTGAGGACTAAGCAGATTATAGAGCTATTGATGGCCTTTTCCTACACTGTATTTTAATGACACCAACTTCCATGTATTTTCCTGGATCCACTGTGGAATTTCATACCATCTTTATTTGATTAACACTTACGAGTGCTCGTCACTTGATTACGGCTTACTGTTTCAAAGCTCATTTTAGTTATAACTAGAATTGGACTTCTACAAGTATGGCTTACATCTGCACCTGTCTGTCAGCTGCATATTCATAAAAGTTGGGAAGGAGTTTCCGTTTTGGATATGGTGATTTTTTGGTAATTATGAGATAAGCAAGAAGATATGATTAGTCTACATTTGATTCATGGGTGAGGATTTGGGCGGGAGGGAAAGAGCAATCAATCATTGGAATATGAGAAAAAAATCGAAAAGTAGGAGAGTTGATGGAATTATGTAATTAGCATAAACAAAGCATCAGTCCAAAGACTGTTTACAAGGGAACCTGGATGTTAAGCTTTGGGCTGACAAAGAGACGGCCAACATAAAACACCACAAAACAAAGATCTGAACAGTTGAAAAGAGCTAAAACTTTCAGGATTGAGAAGTCTTCAGTTGTAGATGAAGAAAGAAATATTATAATTGGAATGTGGGGACACTGCATCTATTCCTGTTATTTCTATGTTTCCAAGTTTCTTTATGATTATGTTACCATATTAACTCAACACTAGTATGCTATAGTGACAAGTCTGCTCTACCCCACTCCTTCTGTTGATTACAACTAAAATATCTGTAAAAATAAAAAAACTCAACTGCACAAGTACTGTACATGTTATTACAACTAAAATTTACTTTTCAGAGTATTTGTATAGTTGAGTTTTTTGTTTTTTTAGTTTTACAGATTTCAGATTTCAGAAAGGAGGCAAAAGCTGGAGAAGATATTGTCACAAAGATGAGCGTTCCATTTTTCTATTTTTTGATGTTTTCTCCCACAAGCAAGTGCTAGCCCCAGAGTGGCACAGCCTCCCTGTGGCTAAAACCTCAATAGAACCTCCAGTTTCTACACAGTGGGACCAGGAAATGGTACTGCTGTAAAGGGAGAGTATGCAGAGAATAATTAGAACAGGTTTAACTGTGTTATATTTACAAAAACACAATAGAGTGGCCATAATTAACAATAATTCATTTTATATTTCAAAATAGCTAGAAAAGATTTTGGAGATTCCTAACATGAAGAAATAATGTTTGAAATAATCAATGTCCAAAAACCCTGATTTGATGATTATGTGCATGTATCAAAATATCACATATACCCCATAAATATGTACCTGTATTCAAATATGCATACGTATTACGTATCAGCAACAACAACAACAAAAAACCTAAAAGAGAATATTTAAAAAGATTCAGGAGGGCTTGCTTTAATCCTTTGTTTACTGCTGCAGATCTGTTTAATTCAGCCTCTTTGAGCATTTATCTTATCTTGTAAAAGAAAAAAAAAAGGTTACCATAATACTTTCCTGGTTAATTTATCAGAACTATGATAAATATCAAATATAGACATGTACTCAAGACTGCTTTAAACAATCATAAAGTTTTACTTAAGTTTTACTCATATTTACATTCCTACTGGTTTGTAATCTTTGACATTTTTTATAATATGAGTCCATGTCCCAGATATTGTCTGAAGAATGTCCAAGTTCTGATAATTATCATGACTTGGCTTTTCTCCGGACATTTAATGCAATTGTGATTTGATCAGCTGACATCATAGTTTTTTCCTTGATTCTATGGATCCTTTATATGCGACTGTAGATGAGTGCCCCAGCCTTTGTCTGTGAGATGCTTTATTTAAAGACTAATATCTAATGAGTGAGAAAAGCCCATTTAGCAATGATGGAAATCCGCTCTCTATGGCCTGTGACTGACTGCTTCACACTTTCCTTCTTCCACATAATTACAGTTCTGAGAGCTTTGTGAAACAGCTTAATCACTGGAAACTCATAGTTAGATGGGTAGTACCTTTCATAATTATGACCTTTGAGTAGTGGTTTCTAAATTGGTGCCACTGGAATAGAGCTATATATTTTTTCTCTGCACAGTAGTATTCAGAATATTTCATTACATCAGGTAGAAGCAGATGACCAGGTCTAACTGATTACATCACAAGGATATTTTTTAGGATCAATTGTATTCTAGATATTTCAAGAAGAAATATTTTAAATGAAATTGTAACTACAAGTGCTGGTTCTTTTCTCTTCTTGCCTCTCTGATCCATTTTCCCTCTTGTCCTTTACCTTGTCCTTATTTTTTTCTGCTTTTTCCTTCGTCTTTCTGTCTTTTTTTACCTTCCCCCCACCCCCGGAGGTATTTTAGTCTCTTAATTTTAAAGAGAAAAAGAACTAATCATGAAAAAAAATTTTCTCCCTAAACACAGCAAAATATTTTCAACATTATGAAGACTCAAGATGAGCAGACTCAAAAATAATTTGCATTAACAAAATAGTTTAAGTCTCATATGTACAAGTGAACTAGGTAATACAGTAGAATAGAATAGAGTAGTAATAGCACAGGGAATCTCTGTTTCCCTGGCCATTCAGATCAACAAAAGAACCTCTGAAGTCAGACAATAGATTCTGGGGGAGAAAAGTTTTCCAAAATTCACACATAATTCATTTCTCTTTGAAATCAAAAAATTTCTATTTGCACAGCCCAAATAGATATGTTGACAATATTTTATAACAGTTAAAAAATGAAAATGATGCCTCAGGGCCCATAGCACAGTGGTTACAGCGCTGGCCATATGCACCGAAGCTGGCATGTTTGATCCCAGCCTGGGCCAGCTAAACAACAATGACAAATGCAACAACAACAACAAAAATAGCCCAGCATTGTGACAGGCACTTGTCCCAGCTATTTGGGAGGCTAAGGCAAGAGAATTGCTTAAGCCCAAGAGTTTAAGGTTGCTATGAGCTGTGACCCCACAGCACTCTACTGAAGGTGACATAGTGAGACTCTGCCTCAAAAGAAAAGAAAAGAAAAAAAAATGACTAAACAAAAAAATCATAGGCCACTTTAAGAGATACATTTTTTTTTACAGTTTTTGGCCTGGGCTGGGTTTGAACCTGCCACCTCTGGTATATGGGGCTGGTGCCTTACTCCTTTTGCTACCCAAAAGATACATTTTGATTAAATAAATCTTGAATACCTCAGACATTTTGAAACTCCATGAACATAAGCATAGTTAATTTGATACTTTACACACACATATCTAACAAAAACAATCAATATCAGAGATATAGAAATTTAACCTTTCCATTTATTCCTTTAAATAAAAAGTACATCAATAGAAGAGATGTAGAAATTTAAAATGTAAACATATATATATTTAAATTTAAACTCAAAGTAATAAATGGATCAATATCTATATATTATTTATAGTTCATCTTCTCTAGGATTAGCTATTATGATTTTTAGATTAAGCAAAGGCTGGTATCTATAAATCTATTAAAGTAACATATAAATTTAATAGACATATTAATTTCGTCCCACTTAACGAAGATTATTTTAAAGAATATGCATGGCACTGTGAAGGACACCACCTACTACCACACACACACACCCACAACTTCTGCACCACAAGGCATTTGACGATACTATTTTTTTGCTACTGGTGACAGAGCTGAAGTTTAGAGAAATTGCTTAAATTGGCTGATTCAATACCACTACAGCAGCGATGAGATTTAAACTTGGCCTGTCCAGTTACTCTTTTAGATAAAAAGTACATACTTTGTAGCTTTACAAGTTAAGAATATAGAAATAATGAGCATCCAGATTCCCGGCTCAAGCCACTAACGGTCGAAATTGAACAGGTTGGATAAAGAACTCATAAGCCAATAAAATTAGTAGCGTATAGATAGAGAAATTCAGCACAGAAATGTTTGCATGATAAGCGACAGAGGGAAAAAAGAGAAGGAAATAATCTCAGGATGATACGAGCCCTCCTTGCATACCACGCCTTAGTTCTGCAGACACAGATGGAGAGCTCTTACCCACATACCACTCTCTGTCACTTTACTAGTTCCAAGACCTTGGCTTACAGAGGTCTAGTTTGTATGTCTGTGTGTCTTTGACAAGTGCAGGGTTGTGACTAGAACAACAAGGGCCTTTTATTAGTGAATCTTTACATCCCCTGACCCACCTAACTCATTAATTATAAACTTGCATTTGACTGCTCTGACTGGAATAGACATCTGGGCCTTGTATTTTTGTAAAATTGTTTTATTGGTCCAATATTATCATATCAGTCACATAATGAAGGAAAGGCCATGCCTTTATTGGAATATTGAGCATTCCTCAAAGCTTTATCATCATCATTTGAATATTTGGGAAAATACATGATAATGTTTGAAAGATCTCATCTAGATTACAGAATCAGTTGTGTTTTCCTTTTCCATCTCAGTTTTTTGTTTTTATACAAGGTAAGTTGCTGTTGCTAACATAGAGAGTAGAAAATTGAAGTGGCCTTCAAATGTTTGAATAATTTGGCTTGTTTGAGTTTGTTGGAAACATATTGGCTTTTGAGCTGTAGTCAGGTCAAAATAAACACCAGCACTACTGAGGAAGGAATTCTGTCCATCGTGTTGGTGAACACGACTCATGTTAAGTCATCAGGGGAGAAAAAAAAGGAATTTACAAGTTTTCAAAGGAACCTTGGAGCGCAAATTATTGTTTGTTGTGCTTTGTCTTCCTTTGTTTGTAAAACAAGTTCATCACTTTGTGAAGCAATTAAAAAGCATTTCCTTCAAAAGAAAATCACTAACTGTCAGAAAGGAGTGGGATTTCATGTAATAATTGTTCCCAAACCATTTTTTAAACACGATTACATTTAGCTTCACCCCTCATCAGCATGAAATCATTGAAAATAACATGAATCCATTTGGGGGAGATTTATGGTAGTATAATTTGAGTGTTTTAATTCGCATCTTAAAAAATATCACAATTGGTAATCTGATTTAATTTCCTACTGAGGAAAATATTTGGACTGGGATTTTCTTTGGCCAATGAAAAAAGCTGTTTACTCAAAAACCATTCTAGTTTGTATATATAAACGACACTACCCTCAATAGGAAAATATTCTTAATGAAATTTAAGGCAATAAGCTAAAAATATTGTTTTATCCTTTCCTTTGGCATATGACACTCTGAACACTTCTCCTCAGTGATTACTGTGATTTATTCATTAATCAGTACAACCATGATAAAATTTGAATCCATATACTAACATTCATCAGAATTCTTAATGTGATACCAAGACAGATAAGAGGAATTTCCAAGAAGCAGCGCATGATACATGATGAAGTTTCCATCACCTGAAATGCATATGAAATATTGCCTGATTCTTATAAGGGGTTCTGTGTTATGCTAAGCAGGATGCTAAGTTTTGTATTAGACATTACACTGAAGCTTCAGGACAATAGTGACTATGTGGTAAGGACTCCTTGTTTTCAAACTTTCTGAGAGAGGGAAACCCCATGTAGAACATTCTATTTTATTCCTAATCATATAGGCTGCTTGTCTGAGATGGTAAAGTAGTAGAGAGAAAATTGAACCCAGGAAGTTTGGCTCCCTGTTCTAACTACCAAAAAACTTCTCTCTATACCCTTCAGACATGTAGAAAATGTTATAGCTTTGATCATAAGTAATTTTAGACAATAGTTCACTAATGATGAAGTCATTTAGAATCGAGTGATAAACATCACAAGTTTAGTGATGCAACTGCAAAGACACTTTTGGGAATATGCATTCTTCTCTGCAACCTTGCATGTCTTCATGGGAAAGATTAAGAAACCCTGCTACTGGCATAATTATTACTGCTGCGCTGAAGCTACACTCAAAGGTAGTGTAAAGTATTCAAGAGCATCTAATAAGAATAGACAATGATACCATTATTTTTAAATGTGGTCTTACCATGGGGCAGAAAATAGCATATTCAAAGACCTGACTGTAAGGCCATCTTGTCTCTTCCTCAATGTACGTCCCTCTGATTTACCATGAATACAGCAAACCCAGAATCTATTTCAACACAAAAGCCGGTGGTCTTTTAATATTTTCTATGAAATAAATGATTGTTTAATTGGTAGATCGTTTCCAAAGAGGATGCTATAATTTTTTCTAATTAAATATTTCTAAAAACCAGCATCCCCTACATACTGTGGATATGCATTTTCAGACAATTAAAAACAGCACACTAAATGTATACAGCAGATCAATGCAAGACACATGTATCAAGCTGTTACTGAATTTGTGCCAAAAATACAAAAAGAATAGATAACTCAGTATCTTAGGTTATATGATACAGTCCATTTGAGATTGTATACAAAGACCTAGAAAACCACTCAAAACTGCAATACATTTTAGAGCATCAAAGGAAAAGAAAAAAGCATGTAAATGGTTTTGTTTTCCTTTGTTCTTGTTTTCTTGAGTTGTGAAATAGGAACTCACTGAGTCCCATTAAGAGCCATGCCTGTAAACCACTGAATTAATAGCAGTGCCACAGAATCCTCAAGAAAGGCCTTTGTTCCCTGTGCCAGACATCATTAGCTTGTGTAACCCCAAAGCTTACATGAAACATATGGAAATATTATATTTGTACTATACAGTGTTAACCTTCGTTTAGAAAATGAATGATTTGTCAATATTTCAAGTGAGCATATTTCTGAATTTTCAATTTCTTTTGGCAAATAAGCGGGCCTAGTACCTTTGATCCTCCGACAGCTGAAGCTGTACAGGAGCTGGTCCCTCCATCCTCTTCCCTCCTCCCCCAGCCTGCTTACATCTTCCTTCTGCTCCTCTGTCTCTGATAAACATTGGAGTTTACCACCCTGTGCTGAGCCGGGTTTCATCATCCACTTTCCACATTTCTGTTCATTCTATTTCTACACAGTTTAAACTCAAACAACTTTTCAAACATCTTTTTTCACCCCAGTTTATTCTTTATTTCCATCTCTAATCAGTCACAATGTCCATGTATCCACAAGACGTAGCACCACTGACCTCTTCCAGGACCAAAGACCTCATGCCCAAATAATTTACGGAGGCTTCTAGCTTCTGGCTCTGCTCTCTCCCCAATTTAAGACATTGTAGCTAGAGTTCCTAAATATTTTCACCTTTTCACTCACCTGTGTATATTTACCAATCTTACTGGAGTATCCTGTGGTTTATTGTTAATATCGTACCATATTTTAGGTCTGTAAGTACCTTACTGTGTATGAAATAGTGAAGCAACATGAAGTCTTTTTTGCCGCTTTCCCCAAAATCACAACTGTTGGCAGACTCGGTCAGAGCTTTTCTTCTTTGCCCACTGTGATCAATGCTCCCTCCCTTTCTCCAAGCTTGGTTAGCACTGGATTATCTAATAATGCAACACTATGCGTCTCCCCTCAGCTTCTGTTTATCCATCCCCTCATCATCTACGCCCTAACACGTCATTGCTATGGCCTGAATGTTAGTGTCCTGACCACCGCAAATTCATATTTGAAACCAAGTGGCCAAAGTGATAGTATTTGGAAGTAGAGCCTTCGTTTTTTGATTTTTGCTTTGTTGTTGATGTTCTTGGGTTTTTTGTTGTAGAGAGAGGGTCTCACTCTGTTGCCTGGGATAGAGTGCGGTGGTTCATGATAGCACCTTCAACCTCACACTCCTAGTTATAAATAATCCTCCTGCCTCAGCTCCCCAAGTCACTAGAACTACATGTGTGCACCACCGCATCTGGCTAATTTTTCTATGTTTTGTAGGCACACAGTCTCAGTCTTGCTCAGGCTGGTCTCAAACTCCTGACCTCAAGCAATCCTCCTGCCTTGGTCACCCAAAACACTAGAATTGTAAGTAGAGCCCTTGGAGGGTGATTGTAGCCTAGGGTCAGCCATAGTGAACAGGATTAATGCCCATTTTAAAAAATTCAAATATCTAGTAATGGGGTTTGGGGATCAAATGGAAGGCCAACTTTTAGTTCTTTAAGTTTTCCCCATACTTCTTTCCATAGTGATTGTATTAGTTTGCAATCCCACCAAGCCACCTGCCCCTTCTACCGTGCAAGTACAAAGTAAAAAGGTCACATCTATGAACCAATAGGCCTTCACTAGACATCAAATCTTCTGGTGTCTTGATCTTGAACTTTACAGCCTCTGGAGCTGTGAGAAATAAATGTTTGCTATTTACAAGGTCCCCAGGTGATAACAGTTTAGTCACAACAGCCCAAGTGGCCTAAGACAATCAGAGACTCTTAATGGTAAGAACTGTGCTTTCTTCCTTACACTCACCCATCTGATGGGCAAAAGAGAAATTTTTATGAAATGTTTTTTTTGAAAAGAATCAAATTCAATTATATAAATCACAAATACTTCTCCCAGATCGAATTCTGATCAAAATAAAGAATCTCTGAACCAGGGAAAGGAGCTGCTAAGGCAGATAGTGGGCTGTTGAAACACATTCAGGTTTTGAAGTAGGACAGATTCCTCGTCTCATTTGAATCCCTGTTAGCTGTGAGACCATAATCAAGTTATTTAAAGTCAGAATTAATAGTCCTCAGTCAAAAACTGAAATTAATTATTCAGAATAATAATATCAACATCCCAAGTGTAACTCAATAATGGAACCTGTGCATGTATTTAACATGTGAAATACAACTGGCTAAGAATAGACAGCTCTGGGTACACAACGAGTAGCTATAATAGTAGAATTTGTATTTTAGAGAAAAGAGCCAAAGTAAAGGCATTGAAATAGTTGAAATTCATTGCCTTGATACCTAACAGAATGAGAGCTACATGCAAAGAATTAAAAACGTCTTTGGGAGAGACTGGACTATCATGTGGACAAAAAGAAATTAAAATTGATTCATATTTTTTATGCAACAAATTTTTTTTGTCTCCTGATCCATACCAAACACCATGCTGGAGACTGAGACTATTGCAGTGGGAAGGACTAGACATGATTCCTGATATTATGGGATTAATAGTAATAATAATCTGGCAAAGGAAATAGTGATGGACATTTAGAAAACAGTGACAAAAAGTCCCTGAGTGTTATGAAGAAGAAAGGGAAGGCACTGTGGATTCAGGTGTCTGAAGAACATAAGACAGCAAGAAAGGACCTCCCAAGGAAAGTGATTTTTATTCTAAGACTTGAAAATCAGTGAGTGTGGACTGAGGTAAGGAGTGGGGTGGGGAGGAGGGAAGTGGGGAGTAAACAAGCAATGGAAGAATGAGATGGGTAGAGCAATTCTAAAAGGAGACACTAACATGTATTGTAGATGATGACAACACAGAAAAAAGACCTGCACAGCTGAATGGGAAGCACAGCCATGAGGTCAGTCATAGAAACTCTGAGAGCAGCTATTCTGTAAAAGCCGTGTAAACACATTCAGGGTATTTCATTTCATTTTAAGGCAAATAGGCAGCCACTGAAAAACTTCAAACACGAGAAGAATATGATCATATTGTCTTTGGTTATTTTTTTTAATTTCAAGGGGATTGTCATATGACTTCAAAAAATGTCCTTTTCTTGGGAAGTGATCAGGGAGAAAAAAAAAAATTAATGGAACGTCATGACTATGAAGACTACTATAGGGACTTAGGTCTGGTGAGTATTCTCTCTCTTTTTTTTTTTTTGCATTTCAATAATTTTATTGAGGTGTAAGTTGGTTAAGTTCCCTCGGCCAACTCAAAAAAAAAAAACAAAACCCACGATGGTTAGATGCCACGAAGTAGGTGGCACTGCCTTACTCGTATGCGTGTTGTCAGGCCGAGGACCTCTTCCAGCCTTGTCAAGGGGAGTGCTAACCTTCTCTCCTTTCATACAACACCGGTTGAGTATTCTTTTTTTCACCCTCCATCTCTTTTGGGAATCATTGCACCCCATTTCTAATCTAACTGATGTACACAGAGCTAGCTCCACTCCTTATAGCTGGAGTGAGGGACTCAGGCTAGCCACACTTCCCAACACTATGTTTGTCTTGAAGCTAATAAAGTAGCAAAAGAGGATAAACCAGTTGTTTTTGAGAGGCTGATATGGATACCGAGGGAAAAAAAGACTTTAGCTAATCGGGGAAAGCTGATGCTAAGGATCATGGAAGTCTGAGCTTCTTGGGCTCCTTTGCTACAGCAGACATGGCATAATTACAAAGCTAACCCAAGAGAAAATGGAGCTGATTAGTAGTTTGGATCTCTGTCAGTGGAAACTACAAGTCTTAACCTTTAAGCTGGGTGAGAGATGGGGTGGTTTAGACCAGTATGATGGGAGACAGAATGATGAAAAGAAAAAGATCAAAAAATACCCTATTCAAAACTGAAGCTAGAATTATAAATAGGTCAAGGTTCCAGTTTAAAAGCTATCCACAAATTTCAGCTACTGCACTATGTCACCATGCGGCTTATCACATGCCGGAGGTGAAACACGTATTTGTTAAATTTTGTCCGGTAAACAATGGGAAATAAACAGAAAATTTGTATTGACTTATTTTGTCAGCAAAATTCTAGCATGAACCTGCTATGAATACATCTAGCCCTGCTTTCAAAAGCACAGATGGCATACACAATGTTATTTACTGCTGTGCTGTCTTTCAGCTCATCTCTGAAGCGGTGTGCTGCCCAGGCGGCAGAATGAAGTGGCACTTCTAGCTTTGTTGGTTTATAGAAACTACTGAGGCCGCCCTTCTTCATGACCCTGATCATCACTGGGTTTTGCCACCACTCTATTGATGCCGAAATTACAAACTCAGTGAGTACGTGTGGTTATACATTACTCTCTTAAGTGATGACAGTATCCAAACTTGGAAACTTTTCCAAGAATTCATGCTTAACACAGAATGACTGTAAAGTAAATTCAATAATGAGGAACTAGATTAAGGAAATTCCATCAACAACCCCGTGTTTGCTGCAACACATTTTCACTGGTCTTATTGCATGAAAAATGGATGACATAGTGTCCATGTGTGTCATTCAAAATGACTTACATTTTCTTTTGTCTTAAGGCTTGGTCTTTCGAAGAAGGACAACTCATTAATAGAATGGTTTTTCCTAAACTAAGTTCTGCAGGCTCAGTTATCACTTGCTGAAGCCCTGGTAGAACTTTATCTAAGAGGTAAGTGACTATCTATAACCACAGCCTTTGTTTCATTTTTGGGCTCTTGAACCACTCATTCTTAGCTTTATCTGCTTCCTTGGAAAATTCCACATGAAGTTTCTCTAACCCTAACTTTTCTGATTCTCCTGAATTGCTAACACTTCATTCTTCAGTGTCTTTTCACTTTCTGATTCTGTGAGCTGTAAGATGCTATTTGAAGCCGTAGATTCCTTATTCTGTACATCTACTTCTATCTGACTTTATTTCAGATGCCTCACGCTCACTATCAAATATGTACCTCCCCAAATGGATACCTGTCTTTCCATCAGGCTAAACTCAGTGCAACATCCTCAAGTTAAAATAATCTATTATTCTCTTAAATGTGCCTTTAGATGTTTTTCTTTAAATAAAGTGAAGCACAAACAAAACAGTATTCATTCTGAATATCAAATTGAAAAAGAAGACTATTTTAATATTTTCTTTTCATAAATGTGGTTAAATGAATTTCCTTATAGAAGCTATAAATTATATCCAGAAAGATATCCTATTCTCATTCACATTAAATTATATTGTAGAAAAAGAGAAAAAAAATCAATGGTAATTTTTCTTTCATACTGATTTTGTTGACTCATAATGCACATTTTTCATAATTTTTTTTGCATTATGGCAAAAATATTAATGTGTCTGCCATTTTCTAAAAGATGATATCTATTAGTGTATACAATTTATTTTCTTCAGTGTTTGAATAAGAATTACTCATATAACTGGATAATTTTACTACACGCTGCTTTGTATTTGGTTGAGAACTAATATTATCTGGAACTATCTGTGTGACATTGAACCAATCATATTTTTAAAAACTACCTCTTTTAACCTTCATGATGACATTCCTAGGTAGCAATACCAGATGTTACAACCAATGTTTGCATTCATGTCAGTTAAACCCCAAACCCACACTATTTCCATTTAGTCAAACTATCTATCATGATAACTAAGACGTGTTTCTGACAATGAGCCACTTAGTTCCTGTGGTTTCCCTCTAAAGGAGGTCATTGGATTTATGAAGTGCTAAAAATGTATTTTGTTACTATTTTCCTACTTCTGATTTCTAACTTTTACATTAGAAGCTATGAGACCAGAATTAAATACTTTTAAACCTGCATTTAAAAAATGTGCTCACAAAACCAAAAAAGATACAAAAAGTTCCAAAATAAAGTGAACACTGAAGACTTGGGAGGGTTTCTTAATGACTGAATTTATTCCTTTAACCAGAGTTTACGGAATGATGAGCTAACATGTTGGCAACAAACATGACTTTATTATACTTTGTTTCCAAATTTTAAAAATATTTGTATTCCCCACGTGGTGAGAAATGTTGACAAAATCACCTACTTGGTCACTTTAGATTTAACATCTATTTTGGTAGAAGTTTTGATGTGTTTATAAAGTATATGTTTTTACTTAGTCTAGAAAGAAGGAATTATCTGTCTTTCCATCTTCATATGGAACTTAAAATGACAACTTTAAAAACAGCAACATTAGTTTTGAGGAATGTAAAAATTATAGTTTCGATTTCTTTACAAGTTCTATTAAAATAACATGTTCACAAGCTAAAAACAAAACTTCATTGAATTTATTATGAAAATCCCACTCCAAGACAAAAGTAATGTAATTCCTTTGGTTTACTTTTTTCAACCATTGGTCCCATAACTTTAAAAATGTGTGCATATGTGTTTTGAGTTACCAATTTTAAATAATGTCTTTGTTTAACTTTATATATATATATAAAATTTCACATATATACCTTGAATCATCAATTTACAATATTACAACTAATTCTCTATTGCAAAAGGGATGAACTTAATTTCACTACATTTCAAATTAATTATTTTATATAAAAATATACTTTAAGTTCTTATTTTGGTTATCTTTTCAACTTAAGTTATATCCTTGGTGCTGTATTTTTGTTCCATTAACTTCAGTCAGGAATTTATGGATGCTTCTATAAAAGCTGAGGATGTTTCCTCTCCATATCTCCTTCTTCCTTTTTCTTCTTCCACTAAACCTTGTACACTTATACTTTATATTGCCAAGACTGAAAATATTTGTAGTCCATACTATAGCCATTTATCACCCAATGTATACCCATCAGTTGCCTTTGATTATGGAAAACTAGTCATTTAAGTAGTATTCACTCTAAACTCAGTATTGATAGTAATGTGAAAATATTGAAATGGAATACATTAAAACACAATTGCTTGAGATATGTATATCATATTGAAATATATTGAAGCAAAATTGGAAGAGAGCTCAAGCACTAGCAAAAAACTCTTTCAAATTTCCTCCCATTGCCCCTGGCATTATTGCTCAGAGTCCTTAATATTGTATGGCTATACATTACTAGAATTAGTACTTTGTATATTCTGTCTTTGATCTCATTGTTTGGCTAATAAACTGCATTATAAAAACTCCATCTGGAGACTGTTCTAGAGATTATTTAACTTCTGTGGGGATCAAAGATATAGACGCAATGGAAAAATAAATGATTCTCCTACTATTTCTAAAAAGTCTAGGTGATCTATTATTTTAGATATATGCTATCATGTCACCAAGGTGGCTAACTGTGAACTTTCTGAAATAACAAAGACACAAGGTCCTTGGAAGTGAATACCACTTAGACCAGGACATATCCTCACAACCAGAGCATGGGGATATTTTGTTTGTTAATAAATAATCCTGAGACTCTGACAGCTAAATGACCCATGACTAATATAATATTCTTTTGAGAGATCCCAAGAGTAAAGGCTCCGAGGAACTCATTTGTTCTGGCCAGGGATAGTATGATTAATAAATGCTCAGGAGATGAAAAAGTTTCAGTATACAACAGGTAATGCAATTTTGTCATGTCTTAAAAAATATCAGAGTAGATTTGAAACCTGTGATAACACTACAAATAAGCAGCACAAGGCCTTGAAGGCAGCGCCATTAAAGTCTCTCCTGATAGAGCTAAAGCAGTTTGATCTCCCATCTCCTTCTCTTACACCTGTACACATAAACAAACCATCCACCTGAAAGTAGGTGTTAACCTCGTTAAGATAATTTCTCAAAACCAAAAAAGGAAAAAAACTTCAATTTCTACACGAGTCTTACAATCTAGGAAAATGAGAAATGATTACCTTCATAAAGGTCAAGTAAGTCATAAAAATAATCTGTAGCTAGTTTGACTTTTCTCATTTGTTATCTACATGGGTCACTATGAAAGTTCTGAGATAGACTGTGTTATGGCCCATTATTTCACTTCCAAGAAACACAGTTGACAGTGTCATTTTCACCCACGCAAGTTTCAACTTACTAAGTTTCATTTGTTTCTCTCTACACAGATTTCGTGTCTTGATTTTTGTGAGCCTCAAAACATTTGTAATGACCCATGTATGCTGCAGCATGTGGTGCAAACATACAATCTCACATTTGTCTTGGTGTAGAATAGTTAGACACACAAAGGATCAAAAGAAAGAACCCGAAGATGCAAACAGCAAGGACAACAACAATGCCAGTATATTTCCATATATAGAAAATCTATATCTCCGTGTATTGATGTATAAGTGCATATGCACACATACAGAGGATGACAAAAAATGTATACTCATTTTAAGAAAGAGAAATTCTGTGTTAAAATTGCAATACTCAAGCCATGTTTGACTTCTACAATCCCAAGAGATACAAGATACAACATATAATATAATAAATTCTGTAAGTATACATTGAAGCATTACAATTTTAACATGGTTTTTTCCTTTCTTAAAATGCATATACATTTTTGGTACCCTTTGTGTGGTGCGTGTGTGTGTGTGTGCATGTATAGAGCGGAGAGAGAAAGAGAGAGAGAGAGAGAGAGAGATTCTCACAACCACAGACCCCCAAAACAAAGTTCTTGAAACTACGTGAAGAGAATGAGAAAGGACACAGAAATTTGTATTTACTGCTCTAAATCTCAAGGAGATGGACTTCTTTGAATGAAAGCAAACACCTGTTCAGGCCAGTTATCAACCAATGATCTTCTTATTCAGAACAAAAGGACAGATTTAAGCCACAGAAACACTGAATAATTAGCTGACTGAAAAGTTTCTGGCAAGTAAAAATGAAGCAGGAAAGGAAGACAGGAAATGGGGTACATTTTGTCCTACTAGTCCACTGAATAGTGGCATCATTGGTTGTCCTTGTCAGTCTGAAAACTTAAATGAGGTAAACCGGATGATTGTGAGTTGGACAGAGAACCAAACAGAAGAGAAAATGAACTCTGCTACTGATGATCAATGTGAGATAAAACGAGATGAATCAAATATGAACTAAAGGTCTATCACTTGTAAGACACAGTATCATATTAGGTAATTTATCTGCTGAGGTCTGAAATCAAACGTGGAAATATGAAGCAAGAAGGGAACAACACGGCAGAGAACGGTAAAGTTAATAAGAAAATATTTCAGGACTGAATGACCCAGTCGGTGGCAACTCCACGTCACGCCTCTGACCAGGATTATACAAAGATGAATAAATATACAAGATATAATTGTAATCTCTTTTTTATTAATTATAAACATAGAATATGATATACAATCATAACATAGATACATCTTTACCACTAACTCACCCCACAAAAGCAGAAAGGAATATTTGTCTTTAAAAAAAAACAACAACAGACTAATGCATTTTAGTAAAAGACTTACCTAAAGAAAAGAGGTTTAAAGAAATTGAAAAAAATGCAAAAAATGGAAAAAATAAACTGCTGTAGAATTTTACGATACAGTAAGGATTAAGAAAATTTTTAAAAGGTAACAATATACAATGGGAACACCAGGATCTTTATTTATTGTCCCATCTTAAACAAGCAGAAAACTAGACAAAATTTATGAAATAGTGGTTTTCATTTATTAGATGGCAACCAATGCAAGAATGTGATGTCTAAGAGAAAGACCATAAAGGAAGATCTAAAATTCCTTCACTTTCTCCCGGAAAGCAAAGCCACATTGCAGAGCACGCTGGTCGAAATGAGTTGAGTAGATGGACATCTACTCATGGACATCAGATGTCAGGGAATGTGCAGTAGCTGGACGTCACAAGATTAAGTTTTAGATGAAAGGGAGTTAGACAGAGATCTGCATAGAGCTCCATGGAATTATTGTTCCATGAGAGAAAGGTATGTGGGTCCAACACTAGGAGATCAGAGAAAAAGCAACCAGTGAGCTTTCAGAGTAGACCATATATAACTGGAATTTATTTATTTATCCACCAGCAAGAGTAGAGATATTTTGTTGGTTTCTCAGGATACACCTTATTGGAGCATCTAAGCTATCTCTAGCGTAAGGATTACTCTAGACTCACCCTTAACAAAAGTTAAAAATAAGATTCAAATGATCAAACTGACGAACAAATAATTTGTTAACCTTTTTAAAAGATACAAAAGGTCACTTGTTTTAAAAAGAAGAGTACAAAACCAATGACTCAATAACACAAAATTTGCGATGTCTAGCATCCAATTAAAACTAATAGGCGTGTCAAGAAAGAGGAAAATTTAACTCATACACATGCGAAAAATAATTTAATAGGAACAGACTCAGAAATGACAGAAATGGTGAAATTACCACAGACGTATTTAGGATGCCTACTATAATAACTGTGTGTCAGTATGGGAAAGAAAACGTGCATCTTGTGAGGACAGAAATTAAAGGTACAAAAAAATAAACAGAAGTTTTAGGCATGAAAATTACCATCAGAAACAAAAATTAACTGTCTAAAATTAATAACAGAACATTGCAGGGGGGGGAATCAGCAAACTTGAAAACAGCAGTACATGCTATCTAAAATAAAACTCAAGAAAAAAAGTTTAAACATTTTTTTATTATTAATTATTATGCAAAATAACAGTTATATATATATTTATAGGGTACAGTGATATTTTGATACAGACATACAAATGTGTACATATCATTCAAGAATATGGAGGTATCGATCAGCTCAAGCTTTTATCATTTCTTAATGTGTAGTGACTTACAGGACAATCTCAAGTGATTTAATATACATTTAATTGGAATCCAAAAAAGAAGAATTTGGATGAAAAACAGTCGCCAAAACGTTCTAAATTTGATGTAATTCATAAACACACAGATACAAAGGACTTAATTAATGTTCAAATAAAATAAAAGCATATCAAATAGAATAAAAGCATATCAAAAGCATAATCAAATACGTGAAAACTCAAGTTGGGGACATCTTAAAATCAGCCATAAAGAAAGGACATATTACATAAAGAGCAACACTGATGAGACAGTAACAGATTTTCCTTCAAAAACTATACAAGACAGAAGAAAATAGAGGGACATTTCATATGTTCTGAAAGAGAGAACTACTAGCCTAGAGTTATATAACTACTCCAATAGCTATAGTTCGAATAAGTACTGGTTTAGAACAAGTAAAAATGGACAGAATTTGACTTCAGCAAATTCATTACTCAAAAAATGTTAAAGGATCTTTTCCAAGAAAAAGTGATGAAAATGAGAATTTGGGTATTCTCAACAGAACAAAAGTGTGCCAGAAGTATGTATGAGGCCATATGTGGTCACATATAAAAAAGGTTTACCTCCATTTTAATTTTTAAAAAATATTGGTGCTTTATAAGCAGGGTATTTGTACATTGATTATCAATTGATTTTATTTAACTTCTATGGGGTTATAAATACAAAAGGAAGGAACAGGAAACTGGAAGTTTCTTTTTATAAGATTTTGCATTATGAAAGGGAATAAATGATGCTACCTAATATTATTTGTGAGTAAACTGTGCAAAGTGAGAAGAAAATTTTAAATCTTAGAGCAATCATACAAAAGTATAGTAAAGAGATGTAGTATGACTAACTAACCTATTACTGATCTGAAATGAATATTAGAGAAGTTTAATTCAAAAGAGAGAAAAGAGCAGTAGAAAAAAATGAACATAGAAAACACAAAACAGTAAATTTAAACCCACCTCTATCAACACAACTTCAAATAAATTACTAAAGGAATGTGGCCCAAACATCTAATTTTAAAACCTGTCATATCAACCTGTATTAAAAACATAACTAAATCAATGCTTCAACAAAGAATCTATGTCATGGTCAATGTTAAAAACAAAGGAAAAATTACATACCAGGGAAACATTAATCATAAGAAAGATGGAATGGTTTTGTTAACATCAAGAAAATTGATTTTACCCAAGAAAAGAAAGCAGGCCCTTTTTGGCTGGGCACCGGCTCCGTGCACTAGGGCTGGCAGGTTCAAACCTAGCACAGGCCTGCTAAACAAAAACAAAAACAAAATAATTTCAGAATCAAGAATAAGTAGGAACATTTCATAAATATAACAATGTCACTTTAGCACTGTTCAATAAATGGTGCTGGGAAAATTGGATAGTCATAGACGGAAGAATTATCTCATACAATGAAAAAAGAATAACTCAAAATGAATTAAAGACTTCATGGTAAGGCCTGAAAACATGAAAATTCTAAAAGAAAATCTAGGAAAAACTTTTCTGGATACTGATCAAGGTAAAGAATTTATAACCAAGACCCTAAAACAAAATGCAACAGAAACAAAAATAAATAAATTAAATAGAACTTAAATAAACTATTATAAAAAGCTCCAGCACAACAGAAGAAATAATCATCAGATTAAATAGACATCATATAGAATAGAAAAAAGGGGCAAAATATATATTCACAAAGTATTAATATCCAGAATCATAAAGAACTCAAATTCAACAAGAAAAAAATATATATACCTTTAAAAAGTATAAAAAAAAAAACTTAGCAAGAAAAAAGAAAAACATACCATTAAAAAGTAGGAAAATAACCTGAACAGATATTTTTTAAAGAAGATATACAAATGGCAATAAATAAATAAAATAAATGCTCAACAGCAATAGTCATCAGAGCAATGAAATTAAAACCACAATTAGATACCATCTTAGCCCTGTCAGAATGACCATTAATATAAACTCAGAAAAGTCGATTTTGGTATGGATGCAGTGAAAGGGAACACTTGTAAACTGTTGGTGGGAATATAAATTAGTGCAATCTCTGTGGAAACCAGGGTGGAGATGTCTCAAAGAACTAAAAGTAGGTCTGTCATTTTCTCCAACAATCCATCTACTGTGTATCTACCCCCAGTAAAAGAAGTTATTATATTAAAAAAGATACCCGTAATCATATGTTTATTACAGCACCACTCACAATGGCAAACACATGGCATCAACTGCCCATGAACTGAGGAGTGGATAAAGGAAATGTGGTCTCTGTACACCATGGAATACCACTCTTCTAGAAAAAGGAATGGAATAATGTCTTCTGTACCAGTTTGGATGGAACTGAGGCTATTATCCTAAGTGAAGTCACTCAGGAATGAAATATGAGCTATCCCAATGATAATCAAAAGCTAAGGTAAGCGTGTGCAGGGGCATACAGGGTAATACCACGGGCATTGGAGCCTCAAAGAAGGGACAGCAGGAAGGTGGTGAAAGAAGAAAAATATCTATTGGGTATAGCGTACACTATTTGGGTGATGCATGCAGGAAAAGCCCAGACTTCACTACTATATAATTCATCCAAGTAACCAAAAATCACTTGTACCCCTCAATCTATTGAAATAAATAAATAAATAAATAAAATTTATTAACAAGTAACAATTTGAAGCGTGGATGCGTCCCCAAAATAGCTTCAAAACACATGGGGCAAAATCTGACAGGACTGAAGGGAGAAATGTTCAAATGAGCAAAGCTATTTGGACATAACAATCTCTCCCTTCTCCGTAATTTATCAATCAAGTAGACAAAAATTCAGGAAGGTTATAGAAGACCTGAAAAACTCCTGAAACCAATTTGAGTCAGGTGACATTTATTAAAAAATTCTTTCAACAGTAGCAGGATGTGTATCACGCTCTGGTTCATGTAGAATATTCACCAAGATAAGCTCAGGTTCACTGAGACTTCTACAAGTCATTTCAGGGAATGTAGTAACAATTGCAATCACATAGAATAGGTTGCCAAATATGATGAAATTAAATTTGAAACTTATAGAACAAAGGATTTGGGAAAAATGAATATATGAAAATTCAATAGTACACTACAAAGACAAGTGGATTTATTAAGAATCCACAAAAAAAAATAGAAATTATTTTAATGGAATATAAGTAAAAAACTAACATCAAAAAGTATGGCATGCAGCTAAAGCAATGTTTAAAGGGAAATGTGTACCTTTAAATATATTAGCAAAGAAGAAATGTCTAACATTAATATCTTCAGCCACAATGTTAAGAAGCTAGAAAATGAAAGGTAAATTAAATATAACATACTCCAAGTGAAGGAAATAGTAAGGAGCAACCAACGCAGAGAAAAGTAAGAACCACTAGAGAAAATAAACTAACAGATGGTCCTTTGAAAAGACTGATAAAATTAATAAAACTTCCAACTCCCAATCAGCAAAGAACTACCAATAACCAATATAAGGAAAATAAGGAGAAACCTCATTATGCATTTTAGAGGTAAGTCTAATAAAAGAATATTATGAACAACTTCATACCAATAAATTTTATAAAGGCTGTGGCTCACGCCTGTAATTCTAGCACTCTAGAAGGCTGAGGCGGGTGGATTGCCTGAGCTCAGGAGTGGAAGACCAGCCTGAGTAAGAGCAACACCAGTCTCTAACAAAACAAAAGAAAACAAAAACAGCTTTGTATTGCATTGCAGTGGGCTTCTGTAGTACCAGCTACCAGGGAGGGCGAGGCAAGAGGATCACTTGAGCCCAAGAGTTTGTCAAATACAGCAAAGTGAGACTCTGTCCAAAAAAAAAGAACAAATAATTATTTGAAAGATAAAAGGCATCAAAATTATTTCAAGAAAAATAGAAAATCTTAACATCTTTATGTCAAAGTGATTCAATTCATAATTAAACATGTTTCTACAATGAATTCATTAATGTCAGAATTATTTTATTGAGGAATTCTATCCTTTAAGAAAATGCTACTTTTCTACAAACTAAGAGAAAAAAATGGGGAAGAATAATTCCCAATACCCTTTACCAGACAGCATTACCCTAGTAAAAAAACAAAAACAAACAAACAAACAAAAAAATAAACAGGAAATGATGGTACATGAAAACATTACATGGTAAAATGCTAATGATTTTTCTTAAGATTGAGAATAAGGCATGGAAATAAACTCTCCATTTTGATCCAAAATTTTATTCAGAACCTACCCAGTACAAAAAGATGAGAAAATAGAGAGATAGAAATTGAAACAATAGGGGCAGTGCCTGTGACTCAGTGAGTAGGGCGCCGGGCCCACATACTCAGGGTGGCGGGTTCAAACCCAGTCCCCGCCAAACTGAACAAAAAATAGCCAGGCGTTGTGGTGGACGCCTGTAGTCCCAGCCTTTTGGGAGGCTGAGGCAGGAGAATCGCCTAAGCCCAGGAGTTAGAGGTTGCTGTGAGACTCCACAGCACTCTACCAAGGGCAATAAAGTGAGACTCTTTCTCAAAAAAAAAAAAAAAAAAGAAAGAAAGAAAGAAAGAAAAGAAATTGAAACAAGGCTCGGCACCTGTGGCTCAATCGGCTAAGGCGCCAGCCACGTACATCTAAGGTGGCGGGTTCGAATCCCCAGCCCGGCCCGCCAAACAACAATGATGGCTGCAACCAAAAAATGGCCGGGTGTTGTGTCGGGCACCTGTGGTCCCAGCTACTTGGGAGGCGGAGGCGGGAGACTCACTTGAGCCCAGGAGTTGGAGGTTGCTGTGAGCTGTGATGCCAGAGCACTCTACCCAGGGGGATAGCTTGAGGCTCTGTCTCAAAAAAAAAAAAAAGAAATTGAAACAATAGAGCTAAAACTACCTTTATTCATAGATGTCTTGATTATGTATGTAGAAAATCCTAAATAATCTGCTGAGAACCTGCTAGAATTAGTATTTTAGTTTAGAAATGTAACGTGATCCAAGGTCAATGTGCATCAACATTATTTTTATATATTCCAAATGAATAGCTAAAAATAAAAATAATAATAATAATTTCATTTACAATTCTTTGTAGCTATATAAAATTAAGGGAAATTTTAACAAAATATATGTGATTACCATTTACTGTAAACAATAAAACTGTGTTGAGAGAATTTAAAAGACTTTATAATTTTCATGGATTTAACATAGCCCATTAAAAATGCAAGCACTTTTTAAAATGGACAACTTGATTTTAAAATGTATGTACCAATAGAAATATTATAGGTCTACAAAAGCCAAAACATTTTAAAAAATCAATTTAGAGAATATAAAGTACTTGATTTCAATATTTACTATCATGGTACAGTAATCGATATAGCATAAGTTGTTATAAGAATAAAAAAAAACAATAGAAATAGAATCTGAAAATACATTGTCAATTCATTCTTAACAATGATATGAAGGTGATTTTATGTAAAATGATACTAGGACAACTGAATTTCTAGATGAGAAATTTTAAACTGAAACTCTTCTCTCAAACTACATGCAAAAATTTACACAAAGTGGTTTATAAACCTGTACCTTCTACTTGAAAATATACAACTTTTATGAGGAAAATGTAAGAGAATATCTTTGCAACTTCAGGATAGACAAAAACTTAGAAAATTAAATAAGCATTCCGTATATGAGCCAGTCTTTTCATTTCTAGTTTCTTACCTAAAAGAAATAAAATCTCATGTTCACACAAACACTTGTACAAAATAGTTCAAAAAGATTTTATCAGCATAGACAACAGCTGAAATGGTTTTTAAAAAGGTCCCGTGCATCAATACAGTGGGATATATTTAGCAATATCAAAGAGTGAATTTCCGAGAGATACCATGGATGAAACACCGTAACATTATGCGAGTGAAAGTAGCAAGGCTCCAAGCAACACACACTGCGTGATTCCATTTATATGAAACTAGGGGAAAGAAATATGATGGAGAGTGAGAGAAAGCAGTCGAGTATTTGCCTGGAGGAAAGAATGAGTGTTGAAGAATGAGGATAGATTGGCAAGGAGCATAAGGAAACTTTTGTTCATGAAAATATTCTAGGCTGGCGCCTGTGGCTCAATCGGCTAAGGCGCCAGCCACGTACACCTAAGGTGGCAGGTTCGAATCCCCAGCCCGGGCCCACCAAACAACAATGATGATGGCTGCAACCAAAAAGTGGCCGGGCATTGTGGCGGGCGCCTGTGGTCCCAGCTACTTGGGAGGCGGAGGCAGGAGACTCGCTTGAGCCCAGGAGTTGGAGGTTGCTATGAGCTGTGATGCCATGGCACTCTACCC
>CAUYQV010091958.1:0-14860 GCA_963574575.1 Galagoides demidoff
TTTTTGAGACAGAGCCTCAAGCTATCCCCCTGGATAGAGTGCCATGGCATCACAGCTCCTAGCAACCTCCAACTCCTGGGCTCAAGCAAGTCTCCTGCCTCCGCCTCCCAAGTAGCTGGGACCATAGGCGCCCGCCACAACGCCCAGCCATTTTTTGGTTGCAGCCATCATTGTTGTTTGGCGGGCCCGGGCTGGGGATTCGAACCTGCCACCTTAGGTGTACATGGCTGGCGCCTTAGCCGATTGAGCCACAGGCGCTGAGCCAGTTCTTACAACCTTAAAAATGATGTTCATAGCAACACCCCTCTTCCCGAGTGACTACAGACCCAAACTCTACGCTGGCTGAAGGGGATCAAGGCAAGAACGACCCTCCCGAGCAGGTCAGCTCCTCCCCGACCTCCTGTGAGGCACGCAGGCCCTGCAGTACGTCAATGCTAGAAACAGCACTCAGGACACAGAGGGCAGGTAAAACTCACTTTATTACAGTGTAGACAGAGAAGCCACTTCCGCACATGTTCAATACACACGGAGCTGAGCAGTCTGCTGGAGACCCCCGCCCTGCTGAGGCTGACCCACCCCCACCCCCGCTGCAGGGTGGTGACAGCAAGGTCTGCTGTACATGTGACGTGACCGGTAGGCTCCTTACATCTGCAGGTCCCTGACTCTAAAAACATCTTAATTCTTCTCAGGAGCTTCCCCAGAAGAAATAAAACAGCTACACTTATAAACTCCAAAATATTCAGAAATCAAGATCAGTTGTTCCCTGTGACCTGGGAAACTTTAGGAGAAGTGATTCCAAGTTCAGGGGAAGGCACGGCAGAGACGCTTCCTGGCCACGGCAGCCCAGGACTAGTTCTGGGTCGGGGGGTGGCAAGCGCATCTGGGTGTACACAGCAGCCTGTCCCACAGAGAAATCACAAAGCAACGTTGCTCTGCAACAGAGACTGGTCCACACAGCAGGCAAGGAAAGGAGCAAAACATTCACAAGCATTTGCTGTAAACAGGGCTCTAGAGAGAACTTGTGAGGTTTGGATAGTACAGGTCTTCCTTTTTCTCCATGCATGAAACAGAACACAATGTCATCCCCTAAGCTACAATTAAAAAACTCTTTTATATGATATTTAAATAGTAATAACACACTGAACTAGAATCGAAGTTGCCCCCGGGAAAGCCTGAGGTATCCCTCCAGTTGCCTTGTTTCTTAAATTGGTTTATTTACACCCATGACCAACAGAGCCACCTTCCTACGACATTAATTTTATTCAAAGATAGAAGGGATTTCTTTTGTCTTAAAAAGGGGCTGGTAGATATCTACTGTTGATAAACACACACGGCCAGGCATCATACTTGTCCTCCTAGCACTTTGAGAGGCCAAGGCCAGAAGTCGAAGACCTTCCTCCGTCACATCCCGAGACCCTGTCTTTACTCAAAATAGAAAAATCAGCCAGCTGTGGTGGTGCATGGCTTATGGTCCCAGCTACCTGGGAGGCTGAGGCAAGAGGATCGCTTGAGCCCACAACTCTGAGGTCGCTGTGAGCTATGATGATGCCACTGCACTCCAGCCCAGGCGACAGAGCAAGACTCTGTCTCAAAAAACAAATAAATACATGATAGAGTATGAAAGATTAAGGAATCAGCACTACCAAGCAGCTCCAAGCACCTACCGCACCCTCAGAGGTAAGCCTTCTACTCACTTAGGCCAACTGATGCAAGAGTTTCCATCAGGCAGGTTGAGGACCCAGCACTGAGAGCTGCAACCCGCCTTCCCAGGAAGCAAGTGAGCCACCCTGACTCTACAACTAGGACACACAAAATCCGGCTGCATGGGGGGGTCATGGGATTGGCTTTTCTTAAACTCTCCTACTTTTCAGGAAGGGTCAGGTGATAGGATAAAGGCCGGTGAATTCTCTAAAGTGAGTGGAACTGGTTTTTGTTTTGGGTGAGGGAAAGGGGCATTTTAGGCCACCACCAGGGGAAGAAGGCAGGTCACCGTTCACTGAAGACGAGAGACCCAGTGCTAAGGGCAGCAACAGTCAGTGTCTGGAAACTGGGCGGATACCTTCGCAGTCTTCAGGGACAACCTGACTCTGTGTGGTTTCCACGTCAATAGTGGACGTGAATTTAAGTCTCTGGCTCATTTATACAAGTATAAATGTTTTTTATATAAGAGCAGAGGGATCTGAAAAAAACCAACTCAATTCATTGTTCGGCCCCTCCCTGGTGTAGCGTCTGATGGCTTTCCTCGCCAGGCCCCCGTCAGCATCTCCTCCCAACTCCTCTGTCTCCCCCTCATCCCTCGCAGATCAGATCTGCAGACAGCCTTTTTCTAACGCTCATTTTTTTCTCCCTATCTTTCTTCCTTCTAATCTTTCTACCTTAGGAAAAAAAAAACCCAACAAATAAGTCTTTTAGTGGCTTTAGATAATTAAAGCCAACAAGCAACAGATCTAGTGTTTTTCTATGGTAACTGTGTTAAAAATAGTTAAATCTGGTACCAAGCACTGCCGCCCTCCACCCACGCTCTTCCTTGAGAGCCGAGCTGTGCTGACCGGGTTTTGGTTCCGTCCAGTTCTCACTGGTGACCCCTTCCTCCCCTGATCAGTTCCGTGGCACCAAAGGCTAAGGAAAAAAGGGAGTGGGCAGGTCCAGGAAGGGACTGACCTAGGGACAGGCTGATATTTTTTACTCTTAATCAAGTAAAGGAAGCGTTCATGACTGTCCCTCTGAAGAACTCTCCCTTCAAGTTCGCACTTGGAATCTCCCAGCTTTGGTCATGTATTTTATGCCCTTGAAGGGCTTGTACTTTTCTCCATACATATCCAGACGATTCACTTTGAGGCCTGGAGGGGAGGGAAGAAAAAGGAGATGCATTATTTAAAAGAAGCAGGCAGCATAACTGTTCCCATTCATTCCAGTCACAGAGATCACGGTGACACGGGAGCACTTATTCAGAGCTGGTAGATTCTCCATTCTCGGGACAAACACAGCAAAAAAATGGCTCCACCCAAAAAGCTTTCCTATGAGGAGACTCGCCCCCGACGTGGATGTGTGGAGAGGGACGTGCAGACTTAAAGATAAGGAGAAACAGGACCACGGCGTGGTCCTCTCATGTTAATTGGACTAAATTAGTGAATTATTAACAAAATATACAAATAATAAATTCTAAATAAATGAAAAGTAATGAATTAATAAATGAATGTTCTTAAGTTTTCTCACCGAATGAAGCAAACGTTTTTTATATTGTATAGAGCTTTGAAGTTTACTAAGTGGTTAAGATGAAGAGCTTACAACTGAAATGAATTATAAATAACTTAAATTGGATAAGTAAAGACAAATGGGAACTTCATGGAAAGCTAAAACCCTCTTTCTACCTAACAGGGCTGTTCTAAGGGTCGAATAAGAAAACGCATGAGAAGAGCTTGACGGGGTGCCTGGCCCAGAAGCTCCTGCTCCGCGGGAGCGTCCTGCCACCATGGGCTGGGCAGATGACAGGGAGCAGAGCTGGACGGGCCCCGTGGTTCCACAGTGACAACAGAGGCACACGCAGAAGTCGTCTGGCACTGGGAGAAAGGCACAGAAACTGTTCTTTTGGGTTACACCTGAGGATGTACATTCCCGCACGGAAACCCTCGCGAGGCCCAGCTGAACCATCCCGAGACCACCCCACCCTGGGCCGTGCTCACCTCTTTCTACTGATATTGTTTCCCTTCTCATTTTTGTCTTGACACTTCTATTCAGGTCACTTGCGCCAATTTCAAAGTAGGGACTATACACTCTCCCCAGAAACGTGTGGAAAAGGTTTTACAGAAGATTACGATCAGGCAGTGAAACCACAGCTTGTGAACGGGGAGCCTTTCTGACCTCTGTGCCGGACAGGGCAAAGCCACTTCTAGTCCCTTCAAAGCCACGTGAGCTCTGGTCACTCACCGGAAATGGCCAGCTGCTGGATCTTAAACTGCAGATTAATCGTGGGGTTTTCATCTGGTTTGGAAGCTCCAGCCTGAAGACTCATGGTCCCCTTCAAACTTGGTAGCTTTTGGGGATTTATTTTTCCTACATCCCAAGACAGCATCTTCAAAGAACATAAGATGGAGAAGTGGTCATTCGAATAGAAAATCCGTTACTGGGAATTTTTATTCATTTCAAGTGGTTGAGCTCTCACCCCAGGCATCTGTTCACAATATGATAAGCTGCCACCCCATAACAGGCATTTCTCAGTAGAGAAGCCAACTTGTCACCCTAAGTTACCTCAAAGGAGAAAACTAAGTCCCTCTGGTCAGCTCCCCACGGCGAGCACCCCGCGGAGTTGCTTCCATGTAACACGGGCGGCTAACTGGCCACTCAGGACGTCCTGCCTGCCCCTCACCTTTGTGACTGGGTCGAACGTGTGTGTCCCCTGAGACGGGGTGAGGCTCATGTTCAGGACGCCTCTGGGCATCTGGCTGGCGACCGTCACGCCCTCGATGGCCTTCCCCATGGTCTGCTTGGGGCCCACGGTAATCTCAAAGCGTCCCAGGGAGCTGCTGTCCCGGAAGCTGATGCTGTGTTTGACGTACACGGGAATTGCAACCAGACTGGAACAGAGAGAGAGAGAAAGCCCGTTTCATTAACGCCGGGGGAAACGCCAACATGGCTTCCTTTCACGTCGTGCTGTTCTGCCCTGTTGGCAGCTTCTTCTGCTTTACCTCTGTCCTTACTCTTCATCTGAACAATAAGAACAGACAAACCCCCTCAGCAATTTAATTTTCCCTTAGTGAACCGCCAAGATACTGCCTGTTACATAAACTGACTCTTCTACTGACTCTGAGTGACATAAACAGAATCAAAGAACATACAAAGCTCACTCTGGAAAGGTACAGTGAGCTGGAACCAAGAGCCACCGCACGTGTGACATGTGACAAGTCACCGTCTGTACCTCAGGGGCCTTTCCTAACTTCTTGGGCGTGATTTCCTCTGACCTCATCTGGTCCTCGCAAAAACCCTCAGAGGCGGGGGAGGCAGCCGTGATGTGACAAGAGAGGAAAACGACTCCAAGAAGTCACAGAGGAATCCCAAGCGGTGACTGTCCCCTCCATCTACGGAGCACTCCCATGTGCCAGTCACCAAGCCCATCACCTCCTAGCGGTTTAACCCTCGACTCATTCAACCCCCGTAGAAGGAAGCAGCAGGGCAGCAGGTGCTACTTCAGAAGCTCAAAGTGGATCCTAATCTACCCAGACAAATTATCCTCTTTCTAAAGGATGAGGGCAAGTCAGGGGGCTACTGAGGATGGGGTTCCCGTCCAGGAAGTCGGATTCCAGACGCTTTAACCATGGATGTTTTGACTCAGACATTTTCCTGAATGATTTATCCTAAATCACACAGGAGGCTTCTGGTGACTCTGAGGTCTCCTGGCTCTCTCCCTGTTGACACAGCTCTGCTACACAATAATGTTTCTAAGGTCTTTGCCCCGAAATGAATGAGAATGTTCAAGACCAAAAAAATCATTGCATTTTATGCTTTTTCAAAGTATAATATCATGCTTCTTTTGGGTCAGGGTATTAATACAGGTATGCTCAGATTTGAATTTGACAAGAGAACGTTCTTGTTTAGACACGGCACCTATAACAAAAACGACAGCAAATTAATGAGCACTTATTTATGTTCAGCGCTAATTAGATTCTCTTAGGCAACCCTTGTAACAAGGTACTTTCATGATTTTCAACTCTCGGATGGAAAAACAGCACCAGAGAGGTCAAGCCACTGAGCCAGAGTGGCCCAGTTAGTAACTGTAGAAGCTGGAACTTGAACCCAGGTAACTCTAGAGCCTGAGTTCCGAATCACTACAGATACGGTCTCCACGCAGACAGGGATTCCGCTTACTTCTGTGCGCTGACGTGGTAGGACAGCAGGCGGAAGTTGCCGTCGGGGGGGATGAAGGACAGGATGCGCTCCGACTCCCAGCGCTTGAAGCGGACACACGGGTGGAAGCTGACGTCGTCCAGCAGCCTGGGGTTCTGCAGCGACCAGCACGGAAGAGCAAGAAGCAGGGGTTAACACCCGTATTCTCTCATGAACGTGATTTAGACGCTGTTTTTACTAAAATGCACACACAGAGGAATTCTACAGCTACGTATAGGAAGTTTAAGCCTGACGCAAGCTTGGTAGCTGTCCCCGTTGTTTCTCCTTGTTCTGTTTCACTCTCACCACCGTCTCATCCCCAGAACTCCATCTCCGGCCCAGGATTTACCATGAAGGAAAGCGTGAGGTCCGGCATCCCGGTCAGCTTGACGCAGGCATCGATCACACCCTGGATCTCGGCGGTGACTGTGGAGCCTGAGGCAGGACAAGAGACAAGGGGACGGCAGAGGTAACTGACGGTTCCTCTGCCCCCACCTCACTGCTCGCTCTGGCCCTGCCTCCCGCCCTTCCTTCTGTGCGCCATCCAATTTGTTTATACACTCATATCCCTGCCCTTCCAGACAGTTATCACCTGCATATCAAGTACGAAACACTAGGAGGAAACCATGGCAGTGAAAGGTGAATGATCAGTTATTAGCCTGCAGGAGTTTCCAGTCTACTATCAGAATTAAACAGGGCACCACCTCTTAGATGTTCAGAAAACTTCCTATCAGCACTGCTCTCCCTAGGGGCACCCATGAGCTCTGCTGCTACATCAGAGGGGCACTCCTGGTCTCTGTCCAGCACGACCCCTCTGCAGCATAGGAGCAGAGCATTACTGAGCCCGTTCCCATTTCCTCCTGCCCAGTGCCGCCTCCTCGGGGCCGTCTGCAGTTTCCCCCTCTCTGCACATCCCGTAAACACTTCTGCACAGTCCTGAACTTCTCACGCTGCACACGGCCCCGGCTCATTTCACCTACTCTCCAGGCTTTGGTGCTGGATGGCAGATGATTTCCTGCTCCCTTGTTCAGCCCGACTCCTGCCTGAGGGACTCTCCACTGGGACAACTCTCACCCCCTGAGCTCCGCCTCCTGTCAGATCAGCCGCGACATTAGATTCTCACAGGAGCACCAACCCCGCCGTGAACTGCACGCACCGGGTCTAGGCTGTCCTCCTTATGGGGATCTAACCCTGGGGACCTGAGGTGGAAAGAGGCTCAGATACAGATAATCAAGGGCTGAGAGGTCTGCCTGCACAGAGATCAGGAGAAAGACGCTGCTGCTTGCAGACTCATCAACACCTGATTAGCGAGGAAGCAACAAGTGAGCTGCAGGTGCATTATGTGAGTTTTATAACTATTTCATTATATGCTACAATGTAATAATAACAGAAGACAGTGCACAGTAAAGTAAATGTAACATGTCTGAATCATCCTGAAACCATCCCTCTGCCCCACTCTGTGGAAGAACTGTCTCCCATGAAACCAACCCCTGGTGCCAAAAAGGTTGGGCAGCGCCGCCCCGACGACAGACTTAATCAGTTACTCCCCAACTTAGAACACTTTGGTCCCTCCCGATTGCCCCCTTAAAATGGGACGCAAGACCCTTCATAATCTATCAAGTTTCTTTCTTTCCTTTTTAACTTTTCCACTGAGGTTAAACGGTAAAATACAAGCCTCTTCATCGTACAGCGTGGTGAACTGTTAAACACGCACACGTCTATGCAAGCACCACCCGCAGCACACGTGGGGTCTTGTCAGCACCCCAGTTCGCTCCCTCTTGTCCATCTCAACCAATCTGCATCCCCCAAATTCTGACTTGGACCACCTTGGATTAAACTGTTTTCAACCTTCATGGACACATAACATTGCATGTAATCTCAGGAATCTGACTTCATGGCTCGAGACTGCAAGATTGCTGGGGGCACCCGTAGTCCACTTGCTCCTGACTGTGGAGGATCCTGCTGTACAACCACATCCAAATTTATTCTGCCTTCCTACTGCTGTGGACACTTGGACGCTGGGGTTATTTCCAGTCTGGGGTGACATGAAAAGCTCCTCCGTCTGCTTAGTTTTAAAGCCTCACCACTTGCTTATCTCTCATGCCTCTCAATCCTGTCACACTTACCTACTTTATTTCCTGACAACGTTTTACTCATTGGAGAGTGTTTGTCCCTATTTTGCTCCCAAAGCCATGCAGTCATATTTCCATCCGCCCTAGTGATGAAGCAGACACACTCTCCCCTCTGTACTCTCCGCTCAGGACAGGGCGGGTAGCTCTCGGCGTCCACCTCTGGACCTTTCTCTTCCCCTCACTAGACCTTCAGCTTTCTGGGGCTCAGACTGTGTCTTATTCATCATCAGATGCCCAATATCCAGCACGGTGCCATACCATGAGTTTTCAGTAAACATTTGCTGAATGAGTAGGTCCATATTAGAGACGGGATCTGCGATGTGCCCAGGCTGGGGTGCAGCGGCTATTCACAGTGCAATCACACCTCACTGTGGCCTTCAACTCTGGGCTCCAGTGATCCTCCTGCCTCAACCTCCTGAGCAGGTGAGACTACAGGCGTGTGCTGCCCCCATGCTGGGCTTCTACAAGTTCCTAAGCTCTAGGACTTCTAATCATGTTTACCTAATTCAGGATAGAAGAAAAAGGCTCTCTGAAATTTAGTGATTACAACTCTAGTTCTGTCATCAGAATTGGGAGTCACATACTCTAAAAGGGCTGGGCATGGCGGCTCACACCTGTAATCCTAGCACTATGGGAGGCGGAGGCAGGTGGACTGCTTGAGCTCATGAGTTTGAGACCAGCCTGAGGGAAAGCCCCGTCTTTAAAAAAAAAAAAAAAAAAAAGCTGGGCATTGCGGCAGGCACCTGTAGTCCCTGCTCCACTACTTAGGAGGCTGAGGCAATGGGATCTCTTGAGCCCAAGAGTTTGAGGTTGCTGTGAGTTTTAACACCATGGTACTCTACCCAAAGTGAGACTCTGTCTCAAAAACAAGGAAATCTAATCAATGAGATAAGTTTGTGACTTCTCCTTTTCATTTAAGAGGGTAATATCTAAAAAACTGTGAGGCGAACTCTGGTCTCCATCATCATATCGACGCCTCTCCCAGGACTTGCCAAAGTTCCTGACACCAGGTCGGCACTAACATGAATGCTCTTGAGTGGAGGATGATTCTGATTCCGGCACACATTATATGAAAGGGGCCCTTTATTTTTCATAATTTTGAGAATAAATTAAAAGCACCTACCTGACTTATCAATAATGGCATCGATCTCTTCGATCACATCAAAATAGGCCTCATTGTTGGTGTATTTCACCCCGGTCCGTCGCCAAGGCACCACAGACAGCTGTCCGGTGGGAAGCTGGTCACCCACATTGGTGCTTCCTGGGACAATATGATTGATAATGATAATTTTATCATAATAACCAGAGAACATCTCTCTGTGAGTTTCTGTGTTCCCACTAGTCGTGGACTCAACGGAAGAGTTTTTTTTCAAACAGGAGATGAGTTTCCACAACCTCCGTAGAGGAATGGAATAACCTCGTCTATTTTAAAGACTCCTGTCGCCGTCCCGTCTGCCTCCTCTAGCAGAATCAAGGTTTTAAAAAGTCACCTGAGAAATAGACACCATATTTTGGTTTTGAAAGTAACCTGAACTTAGTATCTCAAATTCCACAATAGCTTGCAACTTAAATAATGTATTGGCTTTCAGCGGGGTTGGTAGTCTACATATTGATATAAAATCTTCATGGGGTAAAGACAGCATTCTAGTTTGAGGGAGGTTCTTAAGTACCTTTACAACAGGTATTAAAATTAAAATGTATGTATCAATATGGTCTGTCTGATGCCAATTCTGAAATTTAGGAAAAGAATACAAACTTGATCTCTCCCTGTCCATACGAGTTGTAGATCAGCTTCTTTTCTTTGTATTTCCCTCCATGGGCATCCAAAAAAATATTTTTAATCCAAACGTTTTATACTGAAATAATAAAATATTACAAAGTATAGTAGAAATTCTACCTCCTCCTTCCATTGCTGGATTTTTTAAAATCTAAAAAAAAAAAAGAAACACTAAACGTGCATATGTTCACAATTTTACAAAACATTTCAACTTTTCAAAAGTGGTCCTTTAGATACCTTTTCTAGATTAAACTGAATAAAATAGAGCCTTAACTAACTTCATAGTATTCATAAATGATCAGGCACCAACAAAGTCGTTAAGGCTTAAAATGAGCTCAGAAGATTGAAAGACCCACCAAATTTGTTTTCTTCACAAGAGGTTCTATGTACTAAAAAATACCATCAAGCCAGAAGAATCAAAGCAGTATTACGTGAAGGCAGTGAAGTCTAAAAACAGACCAAGAACCCATAAAGACAGTCGTGACATTACAAGATCAACTATCATTTTTTTTTTCCTGGCTTGGCTGCAGAAAAACTATCCCTTTAAAATAGGGACAAAGAATAAAATTATTCAATAAATGGTGCTAAGAAAACGGATAATTCTGGGGAAATAAACACAGAGCTTTACCCCAAACAAGTTTCAAATGGACTAAAATATAAAATCCAAAAATAAAAACATAAAAGAACTAGAAGAAAATGCACGTTTGAGAAAAGATCATGTTCCCTTTTCCAAGATCAAAATCCTGCTCTGTTTCCTTCTAATAATCATAAAGTTTGTGTTTAACTCCTTAATCTAGACGGAACTCACTTGATGTGCTTCATGAAGTGGAGGAACTTAACCTTCTTCCCATAGTAAGGCTAACGATACAAGACGTTATATTTAACAACTGGCTCTTGGTCCACTGATTTGACAGATGACCACATCTATCCAGGCCAAGTGCCTATAAAGCAAGACTCTGCTTCTGGACTTCCTATGTTTTTCCAATACTAGACTAATATTATATATACACACACATACACACATTCACTCATTTATTTATTTTGAGACAAAGTCTCACTTGTCATCCCCTGTAGAGTGCCATGGCATCACAGCTCCCAGCAACCTCAAACTCTTGGGCTCAAAGTGATTCTCTTGCCTCAGCCTCTTGAGTAGCTGGGACTACAGGTACCTGACAAAATGCCTGCTATTTTCAGAGACAGGGTCTCGCTCTAGCTCAGGCTGGTCTCGAAGTCCTGAGCTCAGGTGATCCGCCTGCCTTGGCCTCCCAGTGCTGGGATTACAGGAGTGAGTCTAACGTTTTTTAGACTTTACTGGCTCTCCAATATCATATTTTTAAATTATTAAAACTTCATACAGGTTGAGTACCCCCTGGCTGAAGTTCTTAAGACCAGAACACACAAAGACCTCCACAAACTGCCATGCTTATGTCCAACGTACCCTCAATCAGGGATTTTCCATCGGTGTGCCATGACAATTGTGATGTTTTAAAGATCATTAATTAAATTATTTTCAAAGAGGTTCAGAGCAAAGTATATATTTTTTTTCCTCTCTTTTTTTTGGGGATCAACATAAGTGTGCTACGGAAGTTTAACGGCAGGTTCAAGTGGACCACAAGATAAAAAAGGCTGAAAAACACTGACTTAAATGAAAGAAATTCTTTTAAATCAATGTGAAAAAAGAAAAACATTTCAACTTAAAAATGATGAAAAATGGACAGGGAAAGGTAAACCGCAGTAGAGAAAGAAACCCTGGAACAGGTTTAATGTCCTTAATCATCAAAAATGTCAATAACAAGGTTTCTACAAACCACCAAATTGCCAGAGTTTCTAGAAAATTAATAATAATAATAGAGTTGGCTCCAGTGCACAGAAGTTGCTGCTGAAAGGGTCAGCTGGTGTAACTCTTCTGGAGAGAAACCTGGCCCAATGCCCTAAAATGCAGACCCCCTGACACAGCACTGGCATTTCTAGTTCTGAAAAAAAGTCACCCAAGATGTCAATCCCTTATTTTTTTTATTCTATTCTATTTTTTGAGACAGTCTATGTTGCCCTCAGTAGAGTGCTGTTGCATCACAGCTCACAGCAACCTCAAACTCTTGGGCTTAAGCAATTCTCTTGCCTCAGCCTCCCAAGTAGCTGGGACTACCAGGCCCACCACAATGCCCGGCTATTTTTTGGTTGTAGTTGTCATTGCTGTTTAGCAGGCCACGGCCGGGTTCAAACCCACCAGCCCTGGTGTATATGGCTGGCACCCTAACCACTGCGCTATGGGCGCCAACCCAATCCCTTGCTATTTAAAAGGACAAAAAAAAAAAAGGAAACAAATAGAAATTAAGTAACTATCTTAGGGTCCATTCCACATGGAAGAAAACCATGAAGTCATTAATAATGATTAAGAAGAATATCATGGCTCGGCGCCTGTGGCTCAATTGGCTAAGGCGCCAGCCACATACACCTAAGTTGGCGGGTTCGAATCCCCAGCCCGGGCTCGCCAAACAACAATGATGGCTGCAACCAAAAAATGGCCGGGCATTGTGGCGGGCGCCTGTGGTCCCAGCTACTTGGGAGGCTGAGGCAGGAGACTCGCTTGAGCCCAGGAGTTGGAGGTTGCTGTGAGCTGTGGTGCCATGGCACTCTACCCAGGGGGATAGCTTGAGGCTCTGTCTCAAAAAAAAAAAAAAAAAAAGAAGAATATCATAAGATAATGCTCATAAAACACTGATGAAAGTCTAAAGAAGTTAGAGTAGATTTAAAATCTCTCCATCTACCCATCCTTCATTCATTCCACTAGAAAAGATGGGAGATACATAAAGCAGTGTGTTAACAGTGTGGTGGGGTGAAAAGTGATGTTCACATCCCTCATGGTGCTTCTCTGTATTTCCAAAGCTTCTACAATAGTCACACTCCTTCCGTATTTCTAAAGGAGAACACTTGGGGAGGGGCGCCTGTGACTCAGTGGGTAGGGCACCAGCCCCATATACTGAGGGTGGTGGGTTCGAATCCAGCCCTAGCCAAACTACAACCAAAAAATAGTTGGGCGCTGTGGTGGGCACCTGTAGTCCCAGCTACTTGGGAGGCTGAGGGAAGAGAATCGCCTAAGCCCAGGAGTTGTAGGTTGCTGTGAGCTGTGATGCTACAGCACTCTACCGAGGGCAATAAAGTAAGACCGTCTCTAAAAAAAAAAAATAATAATAATAATAATAATAAATAAATAAATAAAAAGGAGAACACTTCATTTTGTCAGCCTATTTTCTATGTAACAAAAATACCATTTCAGGTTGTATTCAGAGATTAAGGCACTGGACACTGAGGCCCCCACAGACAAACACTCAACACGGTGCACACCAGCAGATGCAGCGCCCCGGGGATGGCAGCAGCTCCCTGTGGGTGCCCCCTGCCCGCCGTACCTGTGATGGTGTTGACCACCGTGCGGAGGATGGTGGGCGGCTTTATCAGCTCTTTCAGGATGTTCGACTCAGTGGCCAAGGGAAATCCATTGTCAAGCATCTCTTCCAATACCTCGTAAACCACGACCACGTTGTCTTTGATCACTGGCTCTGAACATACTCCAAAATAATCCTGACGACAGTACAACAGACACCTTTATCACTCAGGCTGTAACAAAAATGCTCCTAGACAGTAAATGTGTGCAGGGTCCCGGGGTCCTCCTCCGTAAGGAGGGCCACAGCACACTCACAGTCCTCCCAGGAAGCGAGCTTACGGAACTAATGCCTTCACTAGCTTCTTCTATAAACTAGAGGACGTCAATTAACCTCTTTGGGTAAACTTCCTGAATATGATAAAATATACCAAACACAAACTCAAATCTTTATCATACATATGAGTAAGTTATGCAAACTAACAGCTGATAAGACACAGAGCTGTACTTGAAAATCTTAACCATATTGTACTCTTCCCTCTCACCTCTCCTCCTTTTGGCAGAGAGGAGGTCTCTATATCGCCCAGGCTGGTCTTATACATCTATGCTCAAGGGATCCTCCCACCTCGACCTCCCCAAGTGCTGGGACTGCAGCCACAAGTCACTGCATCTGGCCTACTGTGCTATTTCTTAGTTCTGAATAAGAGCTGAGAGGGGGGAAAAATGAAATGAGGGGGATGAAGCAGCCCATCCTCAATCTCTTCTGATCATCCCTAAGATGCTAGGGCTCTAAGAACTCTTAGTCCTTTTATTAAAAAGGCTGAATTTAGATACTAAATTATCTGGATTGTAGAAAAAGTACCAGATTTCCAACTAGAAGGCCTGGATTATAGTCTTACTTGTCACTTGCCAGGGCAAGCGATGTTAACTAACTTGGGTCTTGATTTCTCTAATGGTATCAAGATACCACCACCGGAGGCGCAGGGATGTGAGAACTAGGCATGGCAATGTCTGTGAAAGGACTTTGCAAACTACGAAGCCCTGTGTAAAACGGAACCCGCGATAATGATTCAGAAAGAACTGTCTGTGGTCATTCAATGCACCCCTCTGGCAATGCCAGTTATGTCTTTTATAAGACCTCTGAAAACTTATCCAGTGAAGGGAATTTACCCCTTTGGAGAAAGCCCATTTTATTCATCAACAGCTCTGATTATTACAAAGTTCTTTCTTTTGCTAAACTGAAACTTCCCTCCCACCGCTGCCTTACAGAACAGTTTAAATAACAGCCACGCCATTATTTGAAGACAACTACAAGCTCCCACTTCCAGTTTTATTCTTCTCTCGGGGCCGAACCCCCAAGATCCTGCCACTGTTCATGGTATGGTATGGTTTCCAGATCATCTGACTATCTTTCTATGTCACTGACATCCAAAATTGAATGGACTCTACTAGAGGTGGTCTAAATTACATCAGATGTCCATTATCAGAGAGATTCCAATACCCATCACCGAGGAGTCAGTAATGTATTCCTAAAATATCCTAAGAAATGAGGATTTTTTTTTTTTTTTGAGACGGAGCCTCAAGCTATCCCCCTGGGTAGAGTGCCATGGCATCACAGCTCATAGCAACCTCCAACTCCTGGGCTCAAGCAAGTCTCCTGCCTCCGCCTCCCAAGTAGCTGGGACCACAGGC
>CAUYQV010091959.1:0-11974 GCA_963574575.1 Galagoides demidoff
CCATGGTATCACAGCTCATAGCAATCTCCAACTCCTGGGCTCAAGTGAGTCTCCTGCCTCTGCCTCCCAAGTAGCTGGGACCACAGGCACCCGCCACAACGCCTGGCCATTTTTTGGTTGCAGCCATCATTGTTGTTTGGCGGGCCCAGGCTGGGGATTCGAACCCGCCACCCTAGGTGTACGTGGCTGGCGCCTTAGCCGATTGAGCCACAGGCGCCGAGCCAAATAAATATTTTCTACTCTCTCTACTTTTCTGAGGGACTGGGAGAAAGGAGTGACAAAAGTTAATATGGTAGAAAAAGGGAGAGTAAATCTGGCAATGAATGTATATAAATTTTATTTGATGAATACACCTTTGCAGATAAAGGAGTGAAATAAACATAAGGCATAGAGGATAAAGAATTTGGTAAATTATGATGAGTGGAATTTACAGTGAGATATGCTCAATTAGAAAATATACAGTAACATATTATTATACAATATATTGTAAATGTGATACAGAAAAACAAGTAAACAGTGTTGTTACAAGAAATTATTAGAATGAAAAGGTTTAGAGGAGGTGGATTAAAGTATATGTACAGTCAATCCCACCTTCACCATATCAAGAATTCAATCATTTTGCACCTCTGTCACCTTGAACCTTGTCTAGTGAATGGTCATTTTTCCTGATCTTACATCTACTCTGGCCATCCCTTTCTCTAAAGGGCATTATCTACAGGCAATCAGCTTCCTGTGTCTGCTGCTGATATGTAAGTTCCACAAGACTAAGACACTTTATTTCCTCTACAGCTGTGGGTTTGTTTTTTTTTTTGAGACAGTCTCACTATATTACCCTTGGTAGAGTACGTGGCGTCATAGCTCACAGCAACCTCAAACTCTTGGGCTTAAGCAATTCTTTTGCCTCAGCCTCCCAAGTAGCTGGGACTACAGGTGCCCACCACAATACTTGGCTATTTTTTGCTGCAGTTGTCATTGTTGTTTAGCTAGTCAGGTTCAAACCCTCCATCCTTGGTGTATGTGGCCAGCACCATAACCACTGCTATGGGTGCCGAGCCTACTGCTGTGTTCTTGTCATTTAGAACACACCTGACTTGGAGTGTAGGGATCAATCAATAATGTCTAACTGAATAAATAAGCAAATCAATTACTTTCTCCAAAGACAAAAGAAATCCCTGATAATAAGGAAAATGCAGGCAACTAAGAATTCTAAAGAAAAGGTGACTAACCAAGATAAAATATTTATTATGAGATAGGTGGGGATAAAATTCAAGGCACAAGTCTTGGGCTTAAACTCTTAAAAACCCAAGAAAAAAAGAGAAAATTTGTATGTAAGAGTGGTACCTGATAATTAATCTTAACTGTCTGAGACATATAGGCTAACCATCCCTCATCACTTCTAACAGATAAAGCCTCTAAAAACAGATTCTTGAAGAACCTTTAAAGATGCCTATACCTAACCTGACAACCTGGATCTAATTTCCCCTGTGTTACCTGGGCAATGCTGGCTTGGGAATTCTTCCTCTAACATCCATGGTGCTTCTTGCTCGAACTTGAAGATCCCCTCTGGCTTGGAAATGCAATGCCCTGACAGTGGAAATGACACAGGAGAAGTTACCTGGCTTCAGGAAGTCAGAAGAAAAAGTGAGGTCCACATTCAGAAGCTGCAGAATGAAAGGGCCCAGTGGAATCTTCCCATGGGGAGGTAAAAACAATATTCCTGCTGTCCAAATTAAAAAAAAAGATCCATATGGTTTTATAACTAAGGAAGGCCATGCCTGATACTGCTTACCCAGTGAGGCGAGGATGCTGTAGTTCTCCAGCATCACATCCCTATATAGCGTTTTCTGAGCAAGGTCTAGCTAACCCCATTCCTCCTGGGTGAAGTTCATAGTCACATCCTCAAGTGAGATCAATCCCTGGAACAGCAAGTATATGATCAGTCTGAAGGGTTCAAAAGCAAACGACACAAAAAAACAGGTAGAAACTAATTCTTTGCCATGATCACTGTTGAGTTCATCATAAAAAGTTTATACAGGATCTTCACTGTATCTTCTGTTGTATGTCCTATTTTTTGAGAGAAAGAAAAACACTCAATTCATTTATTACATCATGCATAACACACACATGCAGAAGATATATTTTATATATATGTGAAATAGTCCTAATCTCTGTGGATAGTAAGTACCTAAAACACTGTTTCTACCTTTGAGGAAGTTTACAATGTGGTTTGGATACAAACCAGATTAATAAATAGCATCAAATGATGAAAAAATAAAGTTTGATCTTTAATGATATAAAATGCCCTGGATTGTTTAGGGACTAGACTACTTGTATATGTGTATACATTCATATGTACCTATCTCTTGCCACAAATCTATGGATATTTAAAAGTTTTCTCCAGCAGGATGAGTTATCAGATACTTTGGAGACCACCTGTCTAAAGGAATAACCCCAAATTGCCACATAATCCCAATCCCTAAATAGGGATTTTCTTTTTGCTTTCCTTAAAAAGCACTCAATAAAAGTGTGTGTGTTGGGAGGGTTGTTTTGTTTTTTCTGCCTCAAATCATTTTATCAGGGGCCACATTCCCACACTACCACAAACTATGCAGTCACGTTTCCCACATTCAGAGAAATTACAGGGGCCAGCACATCCAGAGTGCAATGGATGAGCCTCACCCAAGGAGAACTACCTTTGTGATCGTAATATCATCCCTGCCAGGTAAGTAGGACAAAAAGTGTTATGTTATTATTTTTGGGAAAAAAGTGTTTTTTAATGTTTTGACAAACATTATTATTATTTTTTTTTTTTTGAGACGGAGCCTCAAGCTGTCTTCCTGGGTAGAGTGCCATGGCATCACAGCTTATAGCAACCTCCAACTCCTGGGCTCAAGCGAGTCTCCTGCCTCCGCCTCCCAAGTTGGGACCACAGGCGCCCGCCACAACGCCCGGCCATTTTTTGGTTACAGCCATTATTGTTGTTTGGCAGGCCCGGGCTGGGGATTCGAACCCGCCACCCTAGGTGTACGTGGCTGGTGCCTTAGCCAATTGAGCCACAGGCACCGAGCCGACAAACATTATTAAAGGCCATGGAACAACTGTAATTTTACCCGTTGGTTAAGATTGCTTTGCTTGGCTTTAGCTTACATGGCCATTTTTACAGCCCCATGCTACTCTGCAAAGTGAGAACTACCTATATGTGCCGTGTATAGTATGTATTGCCAACAAACACCACTAAGCTCAAAGTGAGCAGTGTGCTGACAGACTTGTTGAGGAGACAACCAAGGGACTGTCAGACCACCCTGGGCAGTTGGTGCTATCCAAGCACAGGTTGAGGCCGAAGGATGATGAAGACAAAAAGAATGTTTTATATAAACGTAGGTTCTTCAGGTGCTCTGGTACTGGTCAATTCAGACAGAGAGAAAATGGATATGCATTTTGTTTTAAGGCAGGTCGGTGATGAGATGGATCATGGCTGTCTATCTCCACAGTATGGGAAATCTGCACTGTAGGCATCAAAGAGTCCCTTAAGCCACCTAGATACTTCCTGCTGATAACCTGAGAGGAAATCCATCCCTGCTCATATCTTTCCAACAATTTTGATTACAGATCCTTGGAGTCAGCTCTTTCAATGGAGTAAGAAAACAAAGGAAGAGTGTTCCCCATTTCTGAAAAAGTTCACAATAGCTACCTATATGAATCACCCCAAATCTTCACTTATAAATATAAATGGAAAATGAAGGTTCACTAGAAATTTGACAACCAGTAACATGTGCCAAGAGTAAAGTGAGGGTGAAGAAAACAAAATCAGAGCAAGATCAGAGGAGACTGTTTTTAGAAACACTGGAGATTATTAGCATCCTCAAATGTATCTGAGAGAACATAACTTCACCTCATACCCATTAGGATAGCTACTATCACAAAACAAAAGTCAGTGTTGGTAAGGATTTGGAGAAATACATTGCTGCTGGAATGTAAAATACCCACTATGGAAAACACTATGGTGGTTCCTCCAAGTTTTAAAAATAGAATTGCTGCATGCATTAACCTTCTAAGGCTGCAATAACAAAATACTACAGACTGGATGGCTCAAACAACAGAAATGTACTGCTCACAGTTGTAGTGTCAGCAGGTTTGGTTTCTTCTACAATCTGCTTGGCACACAGTGGCCATCACCACCTGGTGCTCTCTTCCTTATAATTTCTCTTCCTTATAAAGACACCAGTCATCTGGGAGGTCGAAGTGGGTAGATCACCTGAGCTCAGGAGTTCCAGACCAGCCTGAGCAAGAGCAAGATCCCATCTCCACTAAAAACAGAAAAGCTAGCCAAGTGCTGTGGCTGGCACTTATAGTCCCAACTACTTAGGAGGCTGAGGCAAGAAGATGGCTTGAGTGCAAGAATTTGAGGTTGTTATGAGCTATGATGCCACAGCACTCTACCCAGAGTGACAAAGTGAGACTTTGTCTCAAAAGATAAAAAAAAAAAGAGAGCGATACCAATCAGACTGGATTAGCACACATTGGCTCCCCTCCCCGATGGCCTCATTTTAACCTAATCACCTCTTTAAAAGCCTCAAAACTTCATCTCCAGTACAGTCACATCCTGAGGTACTGGAGGGCAAGGGTTTCAAAGAAGGCCACTGTGCCTCCCTCCAGACTGCAGCATTCCTCCTGCCCACATTCCCAGCTGCTGGCCTGTCCTATAGATCTTCCTTTACTAATCCCCTTAATCAATATGAAGAATAAACCAATTCTTCAAAATGAATACGTGTATGCATGTGTGTGCGTACACATACTCACTTTATCAGGGAACTCTGACTGACAACAGGGCTTAAGGCATATCTATTTTTCTTTGTCTTAAGTTTTCCCTCCATTCCATCCCAGAAGAGAATCTCCCCATCTCCTTCAGCAGGTCCTGGTAACACCTTGGTTTCAGACTTCTGGCCTCTACTACTGTGAGAGAATAATTTTCTGTTGTTTTAAGTCCCCAAGTTTGTGGTAATTTGTTCTAACAGTCACAAGAAATGAATACATCAATTCTTTGCAAAAATCCTATAGAAAATCAACAGTTTGTTTTACTCAGTGAGAGCACATCTTAACAGCAATAAATCTCACTTAAATAGCACTAAATTCACCTTTTGAGTTTCAGATTTTGAGGGACTGTCAGATCCTTTGATATAACTACAAATCCAGAGAGCATGTATTCAATCAAGAAAAACAGTGGGGTAAGAATTACAATAGGCCAAAGATGGACACATAGGGATAAGCTAGGTGTCGGCAAGGGAGGAAGAAGACAATACTATGAAGCAGACAGAAGAAATTCACAACTTAAATCAGCTGAATTATACCTTGGCTTTCTGCCTTCTGTGCCCACTATAGAATATTCACAGTAAAAATCACAGGCAGCTTTCATTTCAGGCTTATTAACAGAGGTTGTCAACTATATCACTTTCATGAATACAATTAAAGACTTGCTTTAGATGTCAGACCAAGAAGTCTTTATGTACCATGAAAAATTACATATTCTTGTTAATGGTCAAAGCAAAGAGTTTTCCTTTTGCAGATGGTATTAGAGGAAAGTCTGTACATTATTATTATAACAATTATTATATAATATGTAATATAACACATACACTGAAGTGAAAACAATTAGGATTATGTCCATAACATTAATATGTTGTCTTTCCCTATTTTAATTCTGTTAACTCTGTATAGTTTTGATGATTTTTATGTTAATTTTTTATCATTTTATGGCATGGAAAATGTGAAAAACGAATAAATAAGCAACTCACCTGGGATGTGTTCTTTTTCCTTTGCTCTTGGGAAAGTGCAGAGAAGGCTGAATGTACAATTAACAGGAGAAGAACACAGGAGCAGTCATGTGAGATCTGGCCTGCTAGGGGCCTGTGAAATTTAGCTTCCTAAAAATCTCTGCTGGTTAAATGCCTTTCTGTGGCAAAAAGTTTCTTTGGCCCTTAAGTGATGGCAAGAACCATGCTGACTGAGAATTCACATGCATGAATCTGACAGGATCTCGCAGGGCATGGCGGTGCAACTTTTCACTGGACTTGCTTTCTAAAGGTCAATTTCCTTTCTCTTTTAGAAGCAATCCAAGACTAATTCAAAAATAATATTACATCAGAAGACAGTTATCTGTTGTTATTAGAGATGTAGCAGGATACTTGTTTCCTACTAAGTTGCTTACCCTTACAGAAACCACACTACAGAAAAGGATGGGGTGGTTCTGGGGAGAGAACTACAGGGTGGACAGAAAGTTCACATGCAATGTACTATGTTAAACTATTTTAAATTGCACATGAACTTCATGTCCACACTGTATTTTAAAAATTATTTGTTTCTAACTTGCTTGCAACAGAACTTTCAGTGATTTACTTATTACAGTGTGGACAAGTGTTTTCTATTCCTGACTCTGCCACTAACAAATTGGGCAACATTAGCCAGGTAACTTACACATTCAGGGTCAAGGTTTCTCAGCTTTGTAAGGAAGTAGACACGGATGCAGCTACTCTGTGTCTAGGTTGAAAGCATGTTGATTAGAGGCTGGAGAAACAACTCCTCTAGCTGTACTGGCTGATCTCTCCTTCCAAATCACACCCACACTAACCCCCCCAACAGATTAAGATTTTCCATGCAGGCTACCCCTTGCTGCCACTCAGACCCCATTCATCTATCTTTTCTGAAACATGGTCCAGACCTTGTACCATGATGGGGAGGCCTTTTGCAAGTGATGACACTTGAAGAACACTGCTCATTCTGAGCAGGATGAAGGATTACTTCAGGCTGTGCAAACCTTCAGACTCTGCCCTTTCTGGTGGTTTCCTGTCTTTGCTCTGAAGTTGTGCTGAGTTGCTTCAGATCAGAAGAGTGATCCTCAAAGTGAGATTCCTGCTCCCAAGACCTCTCCTTCTTTCATAAGAACTGTTTTCTTCCAGGCATCTGGAATCTGAGCTTAAAGCACAAAATTATTTTTCTTAGAAGCTTCACTCAGGTCTCCAAATCTCATAGAACTTGTCTAAACTCTGAGGCCAATGAAAATGCTGAAGGTTAGACAGATGGAGGTCCAAGCAACACAGTTAGGAGCCTGACCATCCAAGGAGATGCTAAGAAATCCAGAATATGTGACCATAAGGTGAAGATGAGATTCAGTCCACACATTCACCTCAGTACAATTTCCCCTGGACCTTGAGGGAGCAGCTGTGAGGATACAACACTTGGTTTTAGGCAGAGTGGTCTACCCTCGCCACCATGTCACCATGACCATTTCACTTGAACACTCTCACTCTCAGTTTCTTTGTTTGTCAAAATGGAGAAGAGTTACTTAAAAATTGTTATGAGGATTAAATAAAAGAGCTAATGAAGGAAACAACCCAAGTGCCCATCAATACATGAATGGATTAATAAAATGTAGTATATGTACGTATTCCATGGAATACTACTCGACCATAAGAAAGATGGTGACCTAGCATCTTTCATAAAAACCTCCATGGAATTGGAGATCATTCTCCTAAATGAAGTAGCACAAAAATAGGAAAATAAATATCACATGCACTCAATACTTTTAGGAGTGTCCAACCTGCAACCTACAGACCACATACTGTTTATTTGAGGCCTGTTTTGCTTATCTGTGGTGTTGGAAGTGGAAAGTATGCACAGACCTTTTTCTTTTTTGTTCATCAGCTTGTTAGGGTTTGTGTATTTAACGTGTGCCCCAAGGCAACTCTTATTCTTCCAAACTACAGCAGAGAAGAAAAAAGGTTGGACACTCCTCTATGAACACCTATGTGCTTACAGGGAAGCAAAGTCTAATGAAATTCAGGTGAGGGTGGGGGAAGACGGAGAACGGTAAATCTCCACCCAGTGGATACTTTGCATGGGTACACTGCATACTTTCTGGGTGAGGGGCATACCTATAACTTTGACTTAAAATTTATGAAAATACTATGTAACCATAGTATTTTTATTATGTCCCTATAATATACTGAAATAAACTTCTTGAAGAAAAACAAAAAGCTGATGAAAAGGACAAAATATCTTCCAAATACCTTATCAGCTGATGTTTGCGGCTAAGCTGTGTGCCAAATGTTTTACATATGCCAAAAACACCTTAGAACCACCTGCAGGGCACAAACATATTATTTGTGAAATGTGACACATAAATGGGTCTGCTCTGGGTTCAGACCCCTAGAATGGTGTTGGGAAGCCACTGGAAACGCACTGCCTGGACATCCTGCAAACTCGCAGCAAAACCAGGAACCTGCCTTGAATCTTTGAACAGGGTCGAACTGCAATGACTCCAACATCCTGAAAAACATCTTAAGAGCTCCTGCGCTACCAACTACACAGCAATGACAAACAAACTACGGACTCTTATACTAAGCCACCAGTAATAATTCTTTCGAAACAAGTTGTGTCATCACCCTTAGCTTCTTTCTGATTTTCTCTTCAAAATCCCTACTCCTCTTTCTCTCTTCGCAACACAATTTGGCTTCTAGCCAAATCTGTGTCTCTCTAATTGCAATTCCTGAGACCCCAATAAACGCCTTGCTTTACTGCACTGCACTCCGCTCTTTCGCCCTTCTTTGGATGACATATTAACTTACTCGTTTTACAGACGAGGACACCCAGTCTCACGCAGGTTCATCACCTCGCTAGGGGTAACCAATTTACACCCGGCTCCACGCAGTGAGAAGCTCACACCCTCCAGGCTCACGCCGCGCGCAGGTGCGCACCTCCAGCGCGCGCCAGACCCCGCCCCGCCGCCAGGGGTTCGCCCCAGTAGCTGCCATCAGCTCCTGAACGCGCGGGGCGCCCCGATCCTAGCCAAATCCCACGGGACTCGTCTGCAGTTCCCCGTTGGGCTGAACCCGCTCCCTGAACCGTACACGGACTTTCGGCTTGAGGGACGTCTCTGCGAGGAAAGGAAAGGACTGGAAGACACCTGGGTCCGAACCGAGGCACATGCGCAGGACGGGCGCTGAGCCTGCTCCTGACGCCTGCGCATTGCGGCCAGCCTCTTGCAGACTACGATTTCCCGCCGTCCCGGCGCTGCGCCTAGCTGAAGTCTGAAGAGTTACCCTCTGGAGTCCAGACTGCATTTTCCCTTTCCTGGGGCTCCTTTGTGGCTTTTTTTGCCCTAGACTGAAGTAGACTGCAAAGCAGTGCAGCCGTCGGCTCTTAATTGAATCCTTTTAAATAAATCGTAAAGGATTTATTATACTTTAATACTTGTTTTGCCTTTTTTTTTTTTTTTGAGACAGAGTTTCACTATGTCACCCTCAGTAGACAGCTCCCTGCAACCTCAAACTCTTGGGCTTAAGCAATTCTCTTGCCTCAGCCTCCCAAGTAGCTGGGACTACAGGTGCCTGCCACAATGCTCGCCTGGCTATTTGTTGTTGTTGCAGTTGTCATTGTTTTAGCTGATGCAGGCTGGGTTCGAACCCACGAGCTTCAGTGTATCTGGCTGCCGCCCTACCCACTGAGCTATGAGCACTGCCATAAGGAAAATATTTTTTAAAGTCTATATCAACAAAGAAATATAAATTATAAAGATAAATAATCAAAAATTTGGCAGCTAAAAGGCATATAACTAAAAAATTGCTCAAAGAGTTTAACAACAGATTTGAGCAGGCAGTTTTGGGTGCCAAGGTTGTATATCATGATAACATCAAGGGAAACTGGGTAAAAGATGTATAGAAACTCTCTTTACTACCTTTGTAACTTTTTAAAATTATTCCAAAATAAAAATTTTATTTTAAAAAGAAAATGAAAACATAAATAATGACAAATACAACTTCTTCATAAAGATGTAGTTCAATAGCAATGGCCAAAACCATCTAATTGAGCCAGCAAAGTGTTTGAGAAAGGGTATTAATTATAATATTAAAAATTTTTCAAATATAATAAATACATAGAGTGTTGAAAGATATTAAAGAAAACTGGTATGCAGAACTCAGTGACTACTTATAATTATTTTGTTAAGGGTACATATATTCTATATCCACTTATTCTGAAAGTGCTTATGCAGCTCTAATGTAGGTATAGTTCCTGTGATGCAATATATTCATGTATTATCTCAGAAATGTTATGTTTTAGTCCATTTTCTTGACCATTGAATTTATTCAAATTTTAAAGGGCTTCTTGTTTTTTTATGAATTTGTGTGTGTACACATATATGTCTCAAAATCTTGCCTTTATAAAATATTTAATATCACATTTGACACAAAAACTGTGAATACATATTATTTATTTATAATGTGTTTCCAAGTTACAAACCCTTACAAATGGATTCTCTGATGTATAATTTTTTGAAATCTTGTCAAATGTTAACACATATCCAAACTATCCATAAGGTTTCCATCATAGACTAATAATCTAATGTACAATTTCTTCTGGTTGGTTACTTACACAAGTTTCTTTTTTACTTTTGTCACATTATGATGATTCTTTTTTCTTTATTTTTTTTAGAGACAGAGTTTCACTCTGTTACTCTAGGTAGAGTGCCATGATATCACAGCTCACAGCAACCTCCAGCTCTTGGGCTAGGGCAATTCTCTTGCCTCAGCCTCCTGAGTAACTGGGACTACAGGCACCCACCACAACGCCTGGCTATTTTTTTGTTGCCAGGGCTGGGTTTGAACTTGCCACCCTTGGTATATGGGGCTGGTGTCCTACTCACTGAGCCACAGGCAATTTTTTAATGTTCAGCATTGGATTTCATCAATTCTCTGATGTTCAATGAGTTTGATTTAAGGATATGATTTGGGGGTTTCAACATTTAAAATATTTTCAGTATTTAAAAGACTTTCTCTCTTATGTATTCATCTGATGTACCACAGAGTCTGTCTTTTGGCAAAAGGATCTCTTATATTTATTTTACTTATACTGGTTCTTTCCTCTTTGAGTTCTCTGATATTTAGTAAGGAACAAACAGTGATGTCTCAACATTGATCACATTCACAGCGCTTATGCCCTATGTGTGTTTTGCAATGTTCATTGAGACTTGATTTGTGACTGCAGATTATCCACATTCAGTAATTCCATAGGGCTTCTCTTCTATATGTTCTGCAGTGTTCACTGAGATTTGAATTGCTACTGCAGGCTTCCCCACACTGAGTATATCCATGAATTTTCTCTCCTTTGTTTGTTCTCTGATGCTCAATGAGGAAAGACTTGTGTGAATATTTTCAACATTCCATATATACATACTCTGATGTACTGTGAGGTGTGAATGAATTACCACTGAAAATTTTCTTACATTTGATACATTTATAAGGTTTATCCCCAAAGTGTATTCCGTGATGTACAGTAAGTTTTGACTTCACAGTAAGGTTTTCCCACATTTGGTACATTCATAACATTTCTCCCTGTGTGTGTTCTCTGATGCACAGTAAGTGTTGACTCCACATAAAAAGTTTTCACACAATCAGAACATTCATAGGGTTTCTCCCCTGTGTGTATTCTCTGATGTCTAGTGATATGTGCCTTGTTGTAAAAGGCTTTGCCACATTCATTACATGCATAGGGGTTCTTCCCTGTGGGTATCCTCTGGTGTTTTATGAGGTATGCCTTTTTGTTGAAGGTTCTGTCACACTGATCACATTCAGAGGATTTCTCTATGTGAGTTCTCTGATAATGGGTAAAGTGAGACTTTTTGTGTACAGTATTTCTATGCTCAGTAAACTCATAACATTTGTCCACTGTGTCAGTTCTCTTAAGTTTGAAGCCTTAGGCTCTGAGCCTGTGGCTCAAGCGGCTAAGGCGCCAGCCACATACACCCAAGGTGGTGGGTTCGAATCCCCAGCCCAGGCCCGCCAAACAACGATGGCTGCAACCAAAAAATGGCCGGGCGTTGTGGCAGGCACCTGTGGTCCCAGCTACTTGGGAGGCTGAGGCAGGAGACTCACTTGAGCCCAGAAGTTGGAGGTTGCTATGAGCTGTGATGCCATGGCACTCT